>JALPQI010031682.1:0-34007 GCA_025490895.1 Thaumatotibia leucotreta | reverse complement strand
TTTCTAGTGCGGTAATATCATAACCCGACCAAGTATATTTGCCAACATTTGCAAGTATTATGTCATGTAGATGAAGCATTCGAATTTAGTCAAATTATGTTTATTTTTTAAATTGACCAAAGAGTTGACATGTGGCAAAAATAGCGGTACCCAGAATATTTTACAAAATACTATCAATTTTCGTAAATAAATAAATAAAATATTTTTCATCACACTTGCTGTCTAAGTGCGCCATTGCTTGCGCGCGTAGCGGGAGTAATAGAAAAGTGATATTCCCTAGGGAGTAATAGCAATGTCAGTACGTCATTTAATAATATTATGTCTTAAAACTTATTTTTTTGTCGGCAAGTGTGATGAAAAACATTATATGCATTAAGCGAGGTAAGTAAGCCCGACGCCTTTAGGCGGAGGGCTTTTATGACTCGAGTTAGTATTCCGCTTACCTACCGTACTATAAATTGTGCATCCAAATTATCAAGTAATTATATTAAATGTAAAGTTATCGTATTTTTATTTTATAGGCATTTTGACTAAAGTCACTGTTTGACTTAAGTCAAACAAGAAAGTATGCCACGGCTTTGTACCTGCACCTAGCAAAGTTTACATAAATTTTTTGCCATACACCAACTAGACCTTCTTACCAGCATCATTTAGAAAATTAGACAAAAGGTGGACGAATATTACGAATATGTAAAAAAAATATATGTATACTTTGCTAGGTGACGCTACAAAGCGACGGCATACTTTCTTGTTTGACTTTATACATCTATTTGAATAAATAAATATTTAATACAAGTACAAAGATTACGAACTAAATCCAAAATTTAAATATTTTTTTTGTTTGAAAATAAAATTAATAGGTAGTTTACTTACTCATAGAAATGTTGCATAATCCTATCCCCAATATGTAACTCAGTAACAAAAAGACACAAGTTACTATGAAATTAGTATAGAGATACGACATTTGGTTTAGCGTATTAGTCTAGACAATAATCTGTTGCTTTAAATAATTATTTATCGTGTTCAGGATCAAATTTACGCAAACCAATGGTTCCCATCTTCTTTCCTGTGATCCTTGGAGTTGGATTTACACCATTTTACTGCACAAGACGGCATTGTACGGGGGTTTTTGATTTTATTATTTTCTATCAGCTGACATCCTATGTCACGGAAAATCTCTGTTGCACTAAAGCTGTCAAATTCAACCGCGGCACACTCAATCGTTCGCGGCACACTCGTCGTGGGGTCATTTTTGAGCTCGAGTCAGGCTTCTATTATATCTCTAGTTCGTTGGTGGCGAAACGGAAACTAAAATTTTGGGACACGATTTTTTATTACTGGGATCGAATCGGCTCCTGATTCGAATGAGCCCAAGCATGTCCAGATCTGGAAGAATCGGGTTTTCGAGATTTAATTTGGAAAACGCTCACCTATTCTTTGTTTCAATAAAATTGGCCAATAAATAATTTAAGTACATTCCCGCTGTCAGTCCGATTTTGGGAAGTAGAATAGGCTCCCTATGGGATTTTTTCAGTACCTGCACTACCAGATTCCCACCTTATTTTTGTCCACATTGCATAGGCAGGTACTAAATAGTGAAATCGGTAAGTACATATCAACTAAATACAAATAATTATGATGACATGACTTCGTGAATTTCGTTGCCTTACCTTCACTTTACAAGTAGCTACAGAAAATATTTCAACCTCCCTTAACCTTTCAGTTACGGAAATAGTACCTCTAACACCACGTCTGCCGCTGCCGTCTGGTCCAAAATAAGTTTCAATTGGCAAAAGTAGATATCGTATTAATGGCGCGGCGGTACAATAAGTAGTTTTTTCTCAAACTGCTACGGAATGTTGATGTTACTTACTTTAAATTAAGCCCGGAAATACTATGTATCCGGTGTCATATGCTAAGATGATATGTAAAGAGATTTCATGTATTTATTTCACACCTAGGACTGCAAACAAACTGTCTTTTGTTTTGAAACGTCAAATTGTGACACTAGGTCTTGACATTCAGCCACAGAAAAAAAAAATAACCTAAGAACTAATGTCTATACCAACAGGTAAAAGGATACCTCAAACAGATTAAAAAAAAAGTTAGGCGCGAATGTTTTTTTTTAATGTTGTACGATACTGTACTGTACTATTGGTTTATTTACAAATCAAATAGTATGGTTCGGCGAAATCAGTTCGTTTTATTTCATGGCAAGTTTGAGAAATAGTACATTACTATAGAGGACGGGAAACGAAGGGTTACAGGCCAAGTAGGTATATCTGGCCGAAGGAACTGAGGCCAGATAGGAATACGCGGCCTGTAACCCTGTTTCTCGCCGAGATTTGTATAGTGCTTTTCTCAAACTTGCCATGAAATAAAACGAACTGATTTCGCCGAACCATACTATTTGATTTGTAAATAAACCAATAGTACAGTATCGTACAACATTAAAAAAAAACATTCGCGCCAAAATTTTTTTTTAATCTGTTTGAGGTATTCTTTTACCTGGTGGTATAGACATTAATTCTTAGGTTATTTTTTTTTTCTGTGGCTGAATGTCAAGACATAGTGTCACAATTTGACGTTTCAAAACAAAAGACAGTTTGTTTGCAGTCCTAGGTGTGAAATAAATACATGAAATCTCTTTACATATCATCTTAGCATATGCCACCGGATACATAGTATTTCCGGGTTTAATTTAAAGTAAGTAACATTAACATTCCGTAGCAAGTTTGAGAAAAGCACTATACAAATCTCGGCGAGAAACAGGGTTACAGGCCGCGTATTCCTATCTGGCCTCAGTTCCTTCGGCCAGATATACAGGCTACTTGGCCTGTAACCCTTCGTTTCCCGTCCTCTATAGTAATGTACTATTACATTAACAATTATTTATTACGTATCCTCGCGTGGTGATAGCAGTAAAGTATAATTATGTATCTACATCTCTTTACGTGGGTGTCGTAAGAGTCAACTAAGGGACTGAAATGTCACCGACCATTAATTCGTGTACATTACTTCCTTTGCTTACAAGTACGTATAAGTGTTAGGAAAGTCCTATGTCCAGTTATGAAATGTATGTTAAAATGTATTTATTTCGCTTTTAAGTAATCGACCAAGTACATTTATTGCGAACAAATTCAAAGCTGTTTGTGAAGTCCCCAACAATTACTGGGCCAGCGTTGGGACCACGCAAAAAAGACATATTTGATGTGGAGTTACGGGAAAATAGAACACAACAACAACAACGATAAGTACAAGGAAGTAGTCAGCCTTATGGGCACCCATCCGCTAGGGACAGATCTGGGGGACTTACGTTAGGTACCCTACTCTTATTAGTTATTTTATAGTTTTTATGTATAATTTTAATAATAGTACATCTACTCTGAACCGTGTCATGACGGCAATAAGAATACAATTGTCACCACCCCAACTCTTCCCGCGGGTGTCGTAAGAGTCGACTAAGGGATTGAAGTGTCACTGACCATTATTTGATTAAAGATTGATGATGGGTAGCAGCGTCATCATAGTGGACACATTACTGCGATGGCCAATCCGCTTGCCCAGCGTTTCGATTATGGACATTTACCTCCTAATGCGTCTATATGCATAGTTAATAGGAGAGGCCTTCGTCCAGTGGACTATCATAGTCTGATGATGATGATGATAACATCTATACGTAATCATACATGTTATGAAAGTCGAATTAAGACTTAGTTTTCATTTCCAATGTCATTGTATCCAAAATGTGTAGTTGGGTACATATTATAAAACAGACAAACCTTCACCCTCTAACATCGGAAAAATATAGACATGAAAAAAGATAATCCTACCCAAAGGTAAACTGCATTTGCGTCCAATAGTGTGTAAATACTCTTTGAGTGCATGTCTGTTGTCTCCGTCGCTTACAGAGTAGTTGCCTACAAAATAAAGGAAGTTGCACGCCATATAAAATTGCCTTTTGAAGATGGTCCTGAAATTTAAGTAGTTCACATGTGTCATCACCCCCTATTCAATATGCTTATGCTTATGTATGAATTTTTATATTAATTTACATACCTACGTTTCATCATCATCATCATCAGCCTATGTTAGTCCACTGCTGGACGTAGGCCTCTCCTATTAACTATGCGTATAGACGCATTAGGAGGTAAATGCCCGTAATCGCCACGCTGGGCAAGCGGGTTGGCGATCGCAGTAATGTGTCCACTATGATGACGCTGCTGCCCGTCATCAATCTTGTAGAATAGTCAGTGACACTTTAATCCCTTAGTCGATTCTTACGACACCCGCAGGAAGAGTTGGGGTGGTGACAAATGTATTCTTACTGCCGTCACCACACGGCAACCTACCTACCTACCTATACCTACGTTTACATAAACATAACTAGTTAGCAAAGTTTTGATTGGCTATTTGAAATTGTCATAAATGTTGCGCAGTCGGTTTTATAATAACCAGAGATCGGACAAAAGTGCGTCATTGTTCGCAATAATATGGACATGACTTCAAAGCTGATTGAATAATTAATCATTTAATCAAAATCTATTTGACACCAGTAACTATAAAAAGCTTTTTGAATAGTCGCCTTAAAGCTTCGAAATCAAGTTTCAAGAAATTATTCGTTTGATTATTCATTTAATCAACTTTGGAGTCATGTCCATATTATTGCAATGACGCACATTTGTCCGATCTCTGATAATAATTGAACTATGTGCGTACATTGTGCATCAAGGGAGGTAAGTACGGAATTACTAACGAGAGTGTTAGACCTCCGTTAGGCGGAGGGCTTTTAATTAATGACTCGAGTTAGTAATCCGCTTACTGACCGTGATCCATAAAATGTTTTTCATCACATTTCCCAACAAAAAAATTAGTTTTAAGACAAAATATTATTTAATGACGTACTGACATTTCTATTACTCTCTAAGGAATTTCACTTTTCTATTACTCCCGCTACGCATGCAAGCAATGGCGCGCTTTAGCTATGTGTTGTCTTAAAGCTTTTTAAACATGGACGTCTAATTCGTGCTCAAAAATGCCAATCAAAAATCTCAGAAATTTGCGTATTTCTTCCCGGTTCACATGGGTCACATTTCGCAAAATACAAACTTGAAGTACTCACTGGGAACACGAGGTTCTGCCGCGGAAACAGCACAAGGAGGGGATTGCAGCTGCGTCTGGTGTTTATTGGATTGCCGGAGTGCTACAAGCCGCCGTAGCGCTTGTTTTAGCGGTCTTCATCATCATCATCATCATCGGCCTATGGTAGTCCACTGCTGGACGTAGGCCTCTCCTATTTACTATGCGTATAGACGCATTAAGAAATACCCATAATCGCCACGCTGGGCAAGCGGATTGGCGATCGCAGTAATGTGTCCACTATGATGACGCTGCTGCCCATCATCAATCTTTTACCAAATAATAGTCAGTGACACTTCAATCCCTTAGTCGACTCTTACGACACCCACAGGAGGAGTTGGTTTTAGCGGTCTTGTTTGATACAATTTTTTATCTGTGTGTTAATACCTGTATATTAGTCAAGCTAATTTATTAATCGCGTACCTAGTTAAAATGTACCTACATACATAGTTAATGGCTCAGTCAAAATAAAAATCACGATCGTTTCCATACAAACAATGAGGTAAATTGTGACGTTAAATTTTGTTTTAAGTAAAGCCTTAATCTATGTAAGTACATTTTTTTATATTAACACGAATATTCACTTCCAATACTGTATTAATTAGGAATCGACAATACAATTAACCGATAATAAACAGATTTAGCTGAATCAGTAATAGTAAGGGTCACGGTCCATACAAATTTGAGAAAAATTGTGCGCTGCGAGTTACAGTTTTGTAATTTTAACCAGAGCTATAGGGTCTCAAAATAGTTGTTTTTAGATGTGGAGGGAAAACCAATTCCCCCCCTGAGCGCGGGGGGAGGGGGGTGAATGTGCATGCGGAAGGGTTGCGTTTAATATTTTTTTACTAATTAATAAGGCCTACTATGCATTGTTTGGTATCATTTTCGTGTAAAACGGATCTGACAAATCTATTTTTTATCATAAACATGAGCAATTTCATATAAAAATGTAGATTTTTTAGAGTAAAAGTAAAAAAGTTACCGTTTTTATTTTAATTTAAGCGTCATATAAGTATTAAAAAACAAACTAATCCGATTAAAAAAAACTGTGTAAGATAGCATATTTATTGCAGTTTTTAAAAATATATACATTTTGTAGTCTTTCATACAAAAATTCACTGAAAAAAAATTTACCTGACGCGTACCTCCAACAAAAACAGCCGCGTAATCTCAATAAAGAGACTTTTGTGCCGGCAACTGCTCATAGATTACACATATTTTTGTACTTGCATATTATTGTTCATATTACAATTGTAAATATTTATTGATATGAAAGTAAATTGAATATTTTCTGATCTTCTTTTTTTAAATAACCTAGGATTATTAAGAATTTTATTCGATCAGATTCTATTTTTCGATTTTATCGATTAACCGCGTGTATATTATATATCTGGTCTATCTGATCACATGTATGATATATAGTATCTGATCATATGAATCGGAATGGGTAATCATTTTTACAAAGTGTCATTAGGTAATAATCTCATTACCAAAGACGATAAAGGTAATTTTCACTAACCGGGACTAAACAACTAACCCAGTTCACCCACGTTAAAAGTTTATATCATATGGAATTTGACAATCAATTGTTAAACGTTTACTTCATAAATCATCATTATTACCATATCAGCCGAAAGACATCCACTGCTGAACATAGGCCTCCCCCAAAGATTGCCACAATGACCGGTGCTGCGCCACTCGCATCCAGCGTACTCCTGAGACCTTCACCTTGTCGGGGGCCTACCCACGCTGTGCCTTCCACCTGCAAGGCCGCCGCATTGGCCATCGGTTCTACGTGCAATGTGCCCCGCCCACTGCCACTTTAGTTTAGTGATTCGGAGAGCTATGGAGCTATACTTTGGTTCTGCTGCGGATCGTCTCATTTCTAATACGACTTCGCAGAGAGACTCCCACCATAGCCCTCTCCATTGCCCTGTGGGTGACTTTAAGCTTTCTTATGAGGCCCATTCTAAGCGACAACGTTTCAGTACCGTATGTCATCACTCTTTTAAATCTTTGATCAGTGTGTGTTGCCACACTGATCAAATACTTTTGTCTTCAAGAACTGCGGAATATTGGATGAAAAGATGTGTCGTAGCTTCCCAAACGCTGCCCAACCTAGTTGGATTCGATGATTGACCTCTTACTCAAAGTTGGACCTACCTAACTGGGTAGCTTGTCCTTAGGTATATTATAGTCGTCTACACCTTCGAGTTTAGTCTCCGATTGTAACGGGCGTTTTCGTCTTATCCATGTTCATCCTAAGACGAACTCGTCAGTAGCAGACGCTTCTTCGTTCGACGAAGTAGCGTCTGCTACTGAGGTCAGCGAGCATCGTACTGAAATCTTCCAAGGTTTCAGCCAAGACCACCGTATCATCAGCGAATCGAAGGTGAGTGAGGTACCTACTCGCTGTTTATGTTGATACTCACCTTTTCCAGTCCAGTCTTAAAAACATCTTCCAGTGCAGCGGTAAACAGATTAGGGGAGATGACACCTCCTTGCCTGACTCCCCGCTGCAGTATAATATGCTCCAAGCTTTGGTATTGGAGTCGGATTGGCATAGTGGCGCTTTCGTACAAACACCTCAACATTCCGAAATAGCGGTAGTCTACTTGGTATCGTTATCGTAGTCCACAAACGCTAAACAGAGAGGCAGGTTATACCTATTCCTCGATCTTCTGTATAACATTTACGAAACGCCAATTCGGAAACCGGCTTGTTCGGGAGGCTGGAAGTCATCAAGCCTGCATGCAAGACGATTCGTAATGACTCTTGAAAACATCTTATAAATATGGCTCGGAAGTGAGATGGATCGGTAGTTCTTCAATAAGGCGTTGTCACCTTTTTTCAAGAACAGTACCACCACTCTTCTGTTTCATGCCTAAGGCGCTCTCCCTTCCGGAGTTGAACAACTTCTGAAGGGCCATAAGGATTGGTTTACCACCTGGCTTCAGATGCTCAGCTATAAATCCGTCTTCCCCAGACGCCCTGTTATTTTTGAGCTGTTCAAGAGCCATTCTAATATCACATAGGCTGATGTCTCGGATATCCTCTGTATAGTGCCGGGTCAGTCACTTACTTCATAAGAAATTTATCAATTATCAAATTCCGTGTGAAATAAACGTTTAACCCGGGGTGCTTAGTTAACCCAGGTTGATGCAATTTGCCCTAACAGACATTATGGAGTATTTTGTTTACGCAAAATCGCTAAATTCCCGCAGTAGAAACGTACTGTCAACAATAAGTCAAAGCAACGTCCCTTTTTTATTCGAGGTACGCGACAGGTGCAATTTATTTACAACTTATTTTTGCATGGAAAGTTCCAAAAAGTATATATTTTTAGAAACTAGAATAAATATGCTATCTTGTAGTATTTTTTTTATTTTCATATATTTATTTTGTAATACTTATATAACGCAACAATCAAAATAAAAATGGTGATTATTTTACCTTTATACCAATAATTATTTTTTTATGTATGAAAATCCTCATGTTTATTATCAAAACTGAATTCCCCGTGTCTGTTTTATATGAAAATGATACCAAACAATGAATAGTAGGCCTAAATATTAGACGAAAAATTTTTAAACATAACCCTTCCGTTTGCACATTCACCCCCCTCCCCCCTCGTTCAGGGGGGGAATTGGTTTTCCCTCCACATCTAAAAATATTTATTTTTACACCCTCTAGCTCTGGTAAAAATTACAAAACTGTAACTCACAGCGCACAATTTTTTCCATTTGGACCTCTACTATAACTCAAATCAGCGTAAAAACTGTATTTCGTTGTGTGCCGTTCTTTTTTACACGTGGAAACGTTTTTATATAGCACTTACTTTATTATATGTACAATTTAATTGTAAACAGATGTAACTACCCCCTGAGGAAAAGGATAATATTTTTTTAGGGAATTCAGGGATTGGGAAGCAGGCCGTATTACTTTTTAAAGCTTGAATGATTGGATCAAAATTATTTATAAAATTTACCTCTTATCAAACACAAGTAGAAGCCTGAGCACGAAGTTAACTTTCAGGAATTAAATAGGAGGAGCTATCAATGGAGTTGGTTTTCAAACAAGCTTTAAGGCCAGGATTACGCCGCCGAGGGGGCCAGGAAACCTTTATTTCTTGCGACAGATTGTTTATAAAGTCTCTGCCGAACTGGAATTTATTTATGTACAGCATCAGATCTCAGATCTTTTAATTGTCTTATTTAGTAAACAGCTTTTGAACCTTAAAGTACACTTCTTTGCTCTGAAACTTCCTTGTTTGTATATTATACCTACTAAGATACCGGTATCTTATGAGAAAAACAAATATTTTTGACTTATGATATTTAATATTATAAAGGGTTTCTTCTAAGCATTGTTAATTATGGCATTATCGAGATTGGTGGAATCGTTACTCGTAAGTAGGACAAGTATTTATCTTAATTAATTACCTAAGTTACACATAGATAAATTAGTACATACATATTTATATTATAAACCCTTCAAAACCAGCACAATCAAGATTACGAAATCCAATTGTAATCAGTCCGCCTATCCCTTTTTCATTAATCTCAAAGGTAACAAAAACCTTAGAAACCTCCAAAAAAGTTCCAAATTGCCTGCAACTCATAAACACAAACAAAGCCGCAATAACGCAACGTAACCTTTCATAACGTAACTTTTTCTGTTTAACAAACTAATTACGTAAGGCAAATAAAATTCTAATAAAGCTGAGTATTCGAGGGGCGGTGCAGTCGAGGTGGGCGGTTGCCAGGCAACGGCCGGTTGCAGGAAACTGCACAATCGATGTTGCCAGACGCTCTGCCGCCGCCTCTGGATCAATGTGTCTCTAGTACTACGCCCGGGCCCGGGAAACCTACCTACCCTAGCTTGTGTGAGTGTAGCTCCTATCGCCCTCTCTAACCGCCAGTTTCTGTTGAGCTCCTGGCGGGACTAAGATCGCCTCTCGTAGGAACACAAACCGTGACGTGAAGAGAGGGGTTCCAGCTCAGATTACAGTGGTTGTTCTAGTAGTGTGGGAGATTTCCCCGGCCGTTTCCGCCGTGTGTGTGACTTGTGTCTGTGTGCGTGAAACTGGTGTTCTATTTTCGAGCGCTCACGTTGGAAGTCGTGAATTGGTTATCTGTGTGCAGTTGTTGTCGTGAGTGCGGCGCGGACTATTGTTTGTTTTGTTATCATCGCTGAACGCAACAATGACTGATACTGGTACATAGGCATAGTCTGGTCTAGGTACATGATTGGTTGTAGCTAGGTGTTTGTTCAGCCAGTCTGCGGGCTGTTCATACAATATGCACATTGTACTAATGTTACAAACGAATATGAGATGTAGATTTGTGCGTGGCTTTTAGGAGATATTAAATTCTTATAAGCATAACTATCTAAATCATAGTTGAAGCCGTTACGAGTACTCATACTGTCCATTACTTTTTACAATAATACCTATCACATAATTATAATAATCATGAGGTAGACTATAAAAACTGGGAAATTAAATATCCCTGTCAAAACAATTAATTAAGAGACTGCCGCTCCCACAGTCAAACTGTTGTAACAGTTTTGTGAGACGATATTGTAATTTTTTTAATTAAAATTGTGTCAAATAATTCTATAAATAACAATAAAATAATTATTTACAATGTTAACAATATGTTCATGGAAGACACAATCAATAAGATTAGCTCTTGAGAACAAACTTAATAAATACCTACATTATTGTGCGCCAGCCAACCGTAAAAGATTAAGAATAATGGCTCGGAACAAATTTTTAATGTGTCTTTAATACATCAATCCATCACCTTTGTTAGCCATTTTATAAATATATAAATGAATGGGAAGTACGTGATTCTCCAGAATTACGGTACAAAATAAACACGGGGGGAAATTGGCCGCGGCGCCACGCGGGCGCGCGAAATCGAGCCTTCTCGCGTGCTCACTGAGTTGCTATTTAAATAAATAATTAGCTGTTAGGGGACGCCTATTGACAGCTTTTTGATGACTGGCAGAATATCGAAATATATCGCTTATTTTCTGGAGTACTTATCCTGTTTTACGCTTTACGTTTTTTTTAACTTTATCCAGCACAATATAAGGTTATTTTTGCGACACAGCGGTAAGGTTGAGCAGGATATTGCGTAAGTAAGCGTTGTGTTTCTCGGTCGGTCAGGAGCCTCTCAGCAGTGTAGGACGCTTGTATTCGAAGACGGCTCAATGAAAATACGACACATAATTTCCAAAATCTCGTATTCTGATTCAGTTTGAATGTAATTCTAACGTTCTTGTATAGGAAAAAAGAATTCGCGCATGGGATACGGTTTTCTGAAGGTTGCTAATGAAATGCGAGATCCTTGACTGGGTTTTTGAGACATTCTTAATTGGGATGAATAAAATACGATTAGTGTACTACTGTTGCCTTTGACGAGGTTGTACCCGTAAACATCGTGACGAAATCGTGTCGAGGTCGTATTCATTCAAATACTAAAGATGTCTCGTAGTATGTCTATCAGAAGAAAAACCGCTAACCGTTTAGGTTTAACTGTTCGGCTGGAGCAGTAAAGAACTAAATCTGATCGGCTTATATATTTGTTGCAATGTTCACTCGGCATCTTTCAAAAAACGTTTACATTTTTTTTTCTACTGACGAATGGTTTATTGAAATTTTAATGGTTATATAAAGGGCATTTTGAGTATCGTGTTCAATAGGGACAACGTGGAAGAAATTACACGCGAGAAAAAATTTGATCGTCTATTTGAGATTTGAGCGTCCGCTAATTTGAACGGTCTGCCCACTAGAAAACCAATTTTTTTTTAGTACAGGTGGTGCCTTTTTTAGGCTCTAGTGCGAGAAGTGGCTCATTTTACGTCAGGTCCAAAACTTCGGAAGGCCATCTGTACTAAAAAACGTCGTACGAGACACGTGCAAAAACGAAATTCGTAACTCCCTCCGGTCTTCGGTTCGGTTTAAAACACTCCCTTCGGTCGTTTTAAAACATCGCCACTCGTTTCGGATTTCCTGTTTTTCGCACTTCTGTCGTATTTTGCTACAAAAAACATTTCCACTTTTTTCTAATCGGAACAGGCGACTTATGATGGACTCGTTTTATCTATTTATCGTGCTACGCGTCACTTTCGCACTTGCATACTTGTTAGAATGTGACGGCAACAACGACAAACGATTAGACGCGATACCATCATAAGATTCATAAGCCTACAAGATACTGAACAAGTCCAGCCTCTTAAGGTCCAATGTCGTACATTACAATGCACACTCCACTACAATGAAATTTAAACCTTTTACAAACTCAATAAAGTTGTATTTCCTTTGACTTGTTTACAAACAAATGAAATTCACCACTATTCCTTACAAATCAAGGTTTGGAATAAGATTTAAAGAAAATAGTATGGCGGGCCTTACGAGGTTCACGTTGGCCCCCGGTACTGCTTCACTAAGTTCTAATACTATACCGATCGAAATTTTCTTTTTAGAACTCCTATGCCAGTGACACGCATGTGTGACTGAAAAGATTTTACTCCTATATTTTAAAGACAAACGGGTCTTAATCGCGTAAACTTACGTTTAATTATATCCTGACGTTTCGACCCGTTTGTCTTTAAAATATGAGTGAGAATCGTGAAAGTTTAAATCAATATACACAAACAATTACACATACATAACAATTATACATAACAATTTTGACACAAGTGCTGTATCGCCGACATAGGAGTAAAATATATTGATTTAAACTTAAACGCGATTAAGAGCCTGTCTTTAAAATATGAGTGAGAATCGTGAAAGTTTAAATCAATATATTTTACTCCTATGTCGGCGACACAGCACTTGTGTCAAAATTGTTCGAAAATATTTATATGCCAATGGAGTAGAAGTAAGAACTTAATTGATGCTCGTACTGAAGTACGGTTATTTGGTACACGTATGTGTGTCAATGGCATAGGAGCCAGAATTTTTTGATCACAAACGCTGTGTCACCGGCATCGAATGTGTTAAACGAAGAACAAACATAAAAATGTCATATTTTATTATATTCAATAGTTAGGTAATTTAACTCATTATTTATAGCCGAATGACGATACCGACGAAAAGTAGGTATTATGTATGAGTAATTGTAACTAGAAAGCTCGAGGGTGGAGTCGTATGGGGCGCCACTGGTGCGTCATATATCAGGCGGTAATAATGAAATTGCTGTTTAGTAGATATTTATGGAACTTTCTATGAAATAGTACATTTCCTAACTAGTGCGGGAAAACTTTTTTTCGGCGAGGGTGAAAGTTGGAGCCCGAGTGAAACGAGGGCGACAATCACCCGAGTTAAAAAAAAAGTTTTTGCACTTGTAAGGAACGATTTTTTTCATAACAAGTGCGTCAAAAAGAGAAATTACCGCGCGCGAAGCGTGCGCAAAGTTCGTTTTTGCGCACTAGTTAGGAAAAATCTATTTTCAACTTGGAAATATACTATTATATTTATTCTAAATTATGTAATCTGACAAATAAGAAAACAACTTGACGCACCTATCTTAGTACCTAATATTGTATAGTGTATATTTTTTCGGTGAATGTCAATATAATAACATCGATTTGTTGAGTTTGACTTTCAGGTGACCTAGAGGCAACAAAAAAACCGTTTTCGTTAATAACTACGTAGTTCCATCACCATTAGTAAAATAATAGAAAGAGTTGAATCGTACTAAATATTATGGCACTTAATAACTTAATATTATGATACTTACTTGTAGAACTGAAACACGATCGACGTGTTGCCTCGCTTCCTCACTTACGATTTCGTACGTAAGTGTGACAAGGATGCAACACTTGGAATCTGGTTCGCAATATACACTCAGCAGGATGCTTAGCCAAGTCGCCAATCGCTAACGCTTAGTAGCGTAGCGTAGTTTTCCCTCTCTGTCACTCTTTCATATTAGTGCGATAAAGACCGTTAGCTGCCTTTCGCTTACGATTGACGATTAAGCATTGGCGATTGGCAACCTGGCTAAGCCATTCTGCAATCGTATACGATAAATCACGTGACCATAATAATGCACGTGACTTTGTTTCTGTCATTCTCATACATTTATTACCCATTTATCGCTTATCGTATACGATTTCAGAATAGTATCTAGGCATGCAGAGTATAATAGTAGGTACCTATAGGTAGTATTATGATTATGTGAGTACAGAAAGTTCCCTGTATAACTAAAGCGGCGATGATAGACAGCGTGAGGTCACGAAGTATAGCACATACCTAGCATGTTCTAGCTCATCAAGGCTCTCAAGTTTCATATAACCTCCTTTTTGTCAGCCTCCGTAGCCTAGTTGGTGACCCAGCCTACGAAGCTGGAGGTTCCGGGTTCGAATCCCGGCGAGGGCAATATTTGTGTATTTATTTATCACAAATATTTGTTCCTTGGCCATGGCTGTCTATGTATTTAAGTATCTGTATGTATCTATCTATTATACAGGGCGTCCCACGGCGATGCCACATGGAGGGAAAGTACCTTAAATATCATAGATAGCGTATTTTGCTGATGTATCTATCTATTATATATATCGTCGCCTGGTACCCACATCACAAGCCTTAATTGAGCTTACCGTGGGACTAGGTCGATTTGTGTAAGATGTCCCAAGATATGTATTATTTATTTATTTTATAACCATCAAGACCATAAGTAACACGAGTATAAAAAGTATAAAACTGAAAATATCAAACAACGCGGCAAACCGGTTTCACCGCAATAATCGGAAACACGTGTTTTCCCAGAGATAAGCCTTAGATTGATTATTTATCCCCAAAACCCTCCGCGAAACAAGTTTCAGCCATTTCCGAGATCCGCAATAAATAATTAATATTTATGTACCTGGAATCGGAAAACAATATTAATCACTTGCACAATCGGGAGTTAGGTCTCTAGCCCCGGTCAAATAGTTAGGTAAGTGTCAAAAATTATGGACTTAACCCGTTAAGCCTCTGTTACTAGACTTACTAGTACTAGACTAACCCTAATAAATAGATTGTGGGAGTGGCTTACTATTCTAAGTTTGAAAAGTTGCCTGATAGGGTCAATGTGGTCTGACTCTATGCTACTAATTGCATATTATACAGTGTGTAAATCTAATACGGGCGATGAATTAAACCAGGCATGGGATTCATTAGTGTAATCATGGATTACAAGGTTTTTTTAAAATTACTCTTAATTATGACCCCACAGATTTTTTTTAAGATTATCGGAGCAGCAATGTAGGTACGAACATTTGTTATTGTTGATATGGCAGTTATGTCATCTGCTTTTGAAAATAGCTGTCAACGAGTGCTTAACTCGCGTGTGCTGCTCTACATTGCGCGTCGAATTATTTTGTATGGAAAATTTTTTTGCTCCAACTTTAAGTAAAAGTTATTTGAATGTACTTATTATGTCGTAAACTAACACCCGTTAAAAGCTTCGCCCGTATTTGACTTACACCCTGTATACATATGTACCCCGCCTGCTTATTTTCGGTCGAAATCTTGAAAACAGGCATATATTCAAAGACAAGAGACAATCTACATAGAACGGTTGTTCGATCTTAAAAACCTAACCTTTAACAATGCCAAACAGGGTCAGTCTTAGATATGGGTTCATCATCATCATCATCATATCAGCCGAAAGACGTCCACTGCTGAACATAGGCCTCCCCTTTGAAGATGACATAAACTGCACACTGAGTAACTTCATGACATGGCTGCGCAGCAATCGTTTAAAGTTAAACTTAGCCAAAACCAAATTGGTTCAATTCTCTAGTTATAATTCGATTCCTATCAGCCTAAATATCCGTTACCAAAATGATCAAATAGAGAACGTAGATAGTTACAAGTTTCTTGGTATAATTTTAGATAAAAACTGTAATTGGAAAGACCATATAAATAATCTTGTATCAAGGATCAGCAGCTTCTCTTTCGCGCTGAGGAATTTAAGGAAAATTGCTTCTACTGAGGCAGCACTCACTGCGTATCATGGACATATTGCCTCTATCATACGATACGGGTTGTTGATATGGGGCAACTCGACTGACGCGGATCGAGTTTTTCTTGCTCAGAAGGCATGTGTCAGAGATGCGGTCGGTGCAGAATATTTAGCCCCATGTAAACCACTTTTTATTGAGTACAAAATTTTGCCTTTTCCCTGTATGTAGGTACATCAGAGAGATATGTGTATTTGTCAAAGAAAACCTCAATTTATTTAAAAAAGTACAATCAATTCGGAGGCAGCATGATCTAATTGCTGAAAAAGCTGACAAATACATATATAAAAAGAATGTGGCGTATGTTTGTGTTAAAGTCTACAATAAGCTTCCTAATACCTTCAAAATCCTTGATATTAACCAATTTAAGAAAAGGATAAACGCAATGCTTTTAGAAAATTGTTTCTACTCCTTGAACGAATATTTTAAACATGAATTTTGACATCACTAAATATTGTAATTAATAAATATATTGTACATATACATATTATATAATTAATGTAAGTAGTTTTAGCAGTTGACTTAAGATTATAAATGATCTCTCATAGTTGCATGCTGCACAGCAGTAAGACATGTCGACCCTGTAAATAGTTTTTTTTTTTTAAGATCGCATTAATGTATTACGCATGACCTGCAACTAAATAAATTTTCATTTTCATTTTCAATTTTCATTTTTAAAGATTGCCACAATGATCGGTCCTGCGCCACCCGCATCCAGCGGACTCCTGCGACCTTCACCAGGGGTTACTTAAATATACTTCTTCAGATATGGGTTACTTAAATATAATTTTGGTTTATAAATTGTACAGATTTGTAAAAGTAACTCTTTAACCGTGGAAGTACTTAAGTATTGTGCACCACATACTTAATTGAAATACAAATGCAGGGAAAAAACATGTATCGATGGGCAACAACAGTGTCTTATCGCTAACAAGCAGACAACCAGACAACCTTAGGGTAGAAAGAAGTAAAAACGTTAGAAAATAATAATCGTGTAGTGCCGATATGAGAACAAATTAAGAATTGGTGTACAAGGTTTCATAAATAAATATTTATTACAACATTTTTCTTTTATAAGTGCGTAGAATAAATTTATTTTAGTTTGCTCGTGTTTATAACGAATTCATGTCAAGTCTTAAATTACAGTTGAGGGCACATAAACAATAATATGTAAAATGTACGGAACGTGAGATCACATTTTAATGTTGGCTCTTTAATAATCGGAGCCAAACACCGTCGCAAAACTTGCAAAGTTGTTCACCTGGCGGCTTCGGCACAGTCACAGTTGTGTTAGCAATGTTTTAACTACACACAAACGCTCAGTTGTCTTTGGGGACTAGGTATTTTACCTGTAACACAAGTAGTGCGAGATATATATTCCGTAAGACAGACTACTCCTCCTCTCTTCTTCATTATTAAAACAGTTCGAAAGAGGCGTGAAGGCGTTTGTAGGCGAAGACCTAGAGGTGGTCTAGGTGTTTAGACCTAGAGCCAGGCTATAAAATGGTACAAAAACATTATCTTTTTTCGTTATCTATCGTCGAAACCAGATACATTTTCATGGACCCACTTAGAAACTGTGAACCCCCATTTTTTGTCACTCCAGCGTAGACCCCTGTCACATCGTTTATCGAGACCAACTTCTACGATATTATCGCCCAGCCATACTTTATACGTGTAGGTTTCGCTCATATAAAAACAAGCTCATATAAAAGTAGGTAGGTACAATCAATGACATCAATTGACGTACATTTTTCACTCTTGAGAATCTGACAATATAGATCAAAAAGGTACGCGAATATGTACCCGTAAATTCGTGTACCTAGCTCGCTCGTCTCGCCATAGCCGGCGAGGTTAAGATACTGGAACCGATAATATATTTTATCTGTTTCGTCTGGAGCGGTCCATTGTTGTCTTTGTACGTATTTGAGATGCAGTCTTCGGGAGCCTGTGAGCATCGACAGTTATTAAATCGCTCTCATAAATAATATCAGCATTCCATTTCCAATGCTTCAATATAAATGTACCGGCATTTCACCTGTCAAATAAATCTCAGAGATCGTTTTCATATTCCGTAAGCACGTGATAATCTATACGTTTAACACATATATATTAAAATACAAGTGTTAACATACAATTCTCTTCTAAACAGCTCTGTAGGTCCGGCTGCATGCCCATCCTTCGGCTAGTACTGGTACTTTCCTGGATCCGGCCTCTCTTAGGCTCGCAACCGGCCTGAGACTCGGGGCCGCGGTATGTACCTACCCCTCACTTATGCTGTTGTGGCACAGACGTGGACCGACTGGGACACCACGGACTAAGTTGTCAAAAAAGCGCAGGCCGTATTTCCAGACATGCGACGCTTAACGACATAATCCGCAGGTCTCCTGCCACGATCAACGTACCTGCTCTTCTTGAGCCTACTGGTATTATTAGAGATTATAGTAAGAGACCTGATGGTGTGTCTTTGGTTCCTTGGAGCTTGGGACGGATGTTGGTATGGGATGCTACTTGCGTAGACACCCTGGCACCGTCCCATCTTCAACGAACTACGTTTACGGCAGCCGCTGCGGCTGAAAATGCCGAATTTTTAAAACGTAATAAATATAAGGGCCTCGGCAAAGAGTTCGATTTTGTACCGTTTGGCGTAGAAACTTTAGGTTCATGGGGCCCCAGCGCACGCAAATTGTTTGCTGAGATCGCGAAACGTCTGGTTGATGTAACTAAAGACCGAAGAGCTGGCGACTTCCTCGCACAACGCATCAGTATTGCGATACAGCGAGGAAATGCCGCCAGCATCCTCGGTACAATGCCACAAGGGCCAATCTTAGATATAGATTAGGTTAAGTAGATTGGTTAGATTTAATCTATGTACATAAATTGTAGTAGTGTTAAGGTTTTGTTTTGTTAAGTTTTCTCTTCGGTGCTCTTATTACTTCGTTCGTGTTTTAGACCGACACGAGTTAAAGAAAAGAACATATGTATAACACGAATATCATACAATATTTTACAATGCGAGAAAAAATATAATCTTCATCACATCAGGCATGGCTCAGTCAGTAGGTACCAACCAGGCCGTGCAGAAAACTATTATGAACTGACTACTATGCACTATACTATTATGCACAGGTGTAGAAAAGTGTGAATTTCTATGCATAAGTTTTCCCTTTAAAGCGCCCTTTCTGAGCATATTCATTGTAAATAACTTTTAATCCTCGTCCTTGCTTCGTTTTCCTCAGTGCTGAGGGTCGTGACCTCCTCCGTGGATCACATGGTTTTACTATGATTAGGTTTAAATACAGTATTTTGTAACAATCAGTATAATATACTCGTGCCTGACTTTATGATCAAATAAAGAGTGACTACAAATTAAAAGTAACTGATACAGTCGGTTCTACATTAAATGGTTCACCAATAAATTTTATAATTATAATTACACCAAAGTGTACAAATAGTTTGTTGACATTTATTTCTGTACACCTAAATAAAATTGTGACAATGTTTTCGAGAAAGTTATAGCTCAATAATTAATACATTATTATTATTAAATAGATTTTATAATCAAGTTTTGGTCTGGGTTTGATTTGTATCTTATTGCTTAGGTTCAATAAAATCATGATGTTCAACTACACGATAAGTATGTAGTTGCGAGGCTTGCGAGGTTACACACATACAGTGTGTAAATCTAATACGGGCGATCAATTAAACCAGGCATGGGATTCATTCGTGTGATCATGGATTACAAGGTTTTTTCAAAATTACTCTTAATTATGACCCCACAGAATTTTTTAAGATTATCAGAGCAGCAATGATGTATGTACGAACATTTGTTATTGTTGATATGGCAGTTATGTCATCTGCTTTTGAAATTAGCTGTCAACGAGTGTTTAACTCACGTATATGTTGCTCTACATTGCGCGCCGAATTATTTTGTATGGAAAATTTTGTTGCTCTTATTTTAAGTAAAAGTTATTTGATTGTACTAATTATGTCGTAAACTAATACCCATTAAGAGCTTCGCCCATATTAGGCTTACACCCTGTATAAGACTAAATTAATTATTAGCTGTTCGGGTCTAAAAACCTTTCTATGTGTTTTTTTTTAAATTGATAGTTTATTGAAGGCGGTATGATTAAATTAATATAAATTTCTTGGTCGCAGTACGTGCCTACTTGCTCCCAGCGAGGATTTGATATGTAAACAAAAGCAAAGCTGTTTTTCCAAGCAAAGTTTATTGTTTATGGATTTTAAGTATATTCATGTTTTTAACATTGTGTTGCAACTTGGTTTGTATTAGCAAAGTTATGTCTGCGGTTTTTCATATATGGAATTCATGTATGGAAAAAAACCCACACAAAAATATGGAAACGGCTTTACGGCGTTGGTATGTGATAAATAAACAAATAAATATAAATAAATATCTTGGGACATCTTACCAAAATCGACCTAGTCCCACGGTAAGCTCAATTAAGGCTTGTGATGTGGGTACCAGGCGACGATATATATAATAGACAGATACATATTTATACTTAAATACATAGACAGCCATGACCAAGGAACAAATATTTGTGATAAATAAATACACAAATAATGCCCTCGCCGGGATCCGAACCTGGAACCTCCAGCTTCGTAGGCAGGGTCACTACCAATTAGGCTATGGAGGCTGACAAATCCGTTTTCGTAGTTTTATTTAAAGATTAACTGGTAAACGACAATATTATATCACACACACTTAAAAATGGCATGTTACCGATGTCCCGTTACAGAAATAACACTCTCAAGAGCTACGCCGTAGGCCGTAGCAATAGCAATCTATGGATCTCTTCTCTCACAATGGCGCATAGATTTTTTGCCTATAAGTAAGAGAATTATGCAAATAGGTATAAGTACATAGGTATATCAGATATAGGTAGGCATATCTCGTGTTTGATTGCTACTCCTAGCTTCACATCTTTTTGTAATCAATGCAATCGAAAAGAGAATAGTAGCTGCGAGTTGCTGTCAAACACAAGAAGTGCTAAGACCGCAGAAGTACTTAACAGTGTCAATTTCAATGTCATAAAGTCAGTGACACGTCACCAATTCAAATAAAAGGAATGCCATTGCCAGACTATTAACTAGATAATTGCACGCTTTCCGCCCTTTAAACGAAATTGCGATTTCGCACTGTTCGCAAACCAATAAAGGCTAGCGTCGCGCCGCGGCGTCGCCTGCCGGTTAACGACTGCCGACCTGTGACGTCATCGTGTGCATGACCACGGCTCGGCAGAGGGCGAGGTTATGACTTCTCTGAGGGCCTACGAAGGGTTGCCTCTCTCGCAGTTGTAATTTCGACGGAGTGTGACCAGGGCCGGATTTAGGAGGGGGGGGGGCAACCAGGGCTACTGCCGCGTGGCCTCCACGAAAGAGGGGCCCCTCAATAGAGATTTCGAAAAACAAATTTTCAAATTCCAACTAGTAAACACTAGTAATTTTGTTTGTGTATGAACGTGATCTACTCCTGGAACTGGATTTCAGCGAAAATATCAACGACTTTTCGGCGAAAAATGCTTGGAAGATTCCGTTCGTTAACGCTAAAATTTAATTTCAGGTAATTTTCGTTTCCAATTATATTTATAATTATGTTCGTTAAATAATAAAATAATCTGTAGTTGTGTCCACAAGAAAATATTTATAGGAAAACTTGACAGAAAAAAAATATCTACTTTATTTGGAAAATAATTGGGGGCCAGGGGGCCTCCACTCCTTTGTTGCCCCGAAGCCTCTCAACCTCTAAATCCGGCCCTGAGTGTGACGGGAGGTAAAATCGCGGTAGGCATTCAGTTGGTAGAAGCATCGTCTTCTTAGAAACATGTAGTTTCCATCAGATATATTGGAGCGGCCACGGTGCTCATAAACGTCTGAACATGCACTCTAACGCCATGACAATAGAGGACTGCAGCTGCACACTTGACAGTGATATGAAACACGTGATATGGAAACAAATAAATACCCAGTGAAATGTTAAAATGAGCTGTGCACGATCGTGATTGACATGGGACTCGAATCCAAAGCTTCTGGACAGCCTATCCAACGTGCTACCAGAAACACCAACCCCTCGTCACAGCATGTCTTGTCATTGCAACTGAATGGTGTGACGTCACAGTTATCACCGGCGACATCTGTAATATCTTAAAGTTTAACAACCTTAGCCTTATCCTGAAGTATAATATATTTAAAAAAACAATTGTTTTATGATGACCGTAAATGATAGTCTGTAAAACTTATTGGCAAAAGCCTGACGGCATACGCAGATAAATATCTAGCCGGATTAGTGCCGGTTCAATATGTAATGGCACCTCATAATCATAACTCCCGGCAGCTGCGACAGACGGCCTGCCTCTTTCGACCAGTCTTAGGGTGCTGACGACGATGACTTCATTGTGTAAGTAGTTGAGTGATTTTCTGAAAATGGATTTAGACCAAACTAGCGAATGTTCATTCTATCCCCCACTCTACGAAATTAGTTCGTTACACAAAACGTGATTCGTTGAAATTCGTTGATTTCGTTGGGTGCCGATAAAAGGAGCATTCGCTTGTTTGGTCTATAAATCCACCTTCACATGATTTTGTTTTCAAATTACGATGTTTTAGCGATGATGTACGAAGAACAATACCAAGATTTTATCAATTTCGGAACCTTATTTTCGGTGCATTATCGTACCTAGAGTACTAGACTAGACATAACACTTAATATTTATCCACATAAATAGTACACTGCTGGACGTAGGCCTCTCCTATTAACTATGCGTATTGACGCATTAGAAGGTAAATCGCCACGCTGGACATGCGGATTGGCAATCGCAGTAATGTGTCCACTATGATGACGCTGCTGCCCATCATCAAACTTTTATCAAATAATGGTCAGTGACGCTTCAATCCCTTAGTCGACTCTTACGACACCCGCAGGATGAATTGGGGTGGTGACAAATGTATTCTTACTGCCGTCACTACGCGGGCAACATTGGGATTCATGTATGTTTAATATCCAAGAAATAAAGAAGTACCTACCTATTCAATGTTAGTGTGGTTATGGGGTATTCACTGTATTCAGTGAAAAAACCACTAGTTACTGGATAATTGTTATTATTACTGTATTGGAGATAGTAATAAGTACCTATCTGTTTTGGTTTACTAAATTTCTTGCCGAACGTGTTGCAAAATGAAATTAATTTCATAGTATCAGTATCCTTACGGTAATAAAATATCAAACACATGTTTATTGTTCACCACCCATCGAACAAAGCATAATCCTCAACTAAACTGCGACAAAGACACTAAAGGAACAACACGCCTTTATGAAACCTCCATTGCTGAGATGCACTCACTCGTGAGCAAAATTGACGCATTTACGTATAAAACCTAATGGATAAAACAATGTCTTTTGACACGGGACGCTACGATAATGGGCTCTTTAAAGTATGACGTCACTTTGTGCTGCAGTATCGTATTACTTGTTATCCACGTGTTGAGGTGCGACATAATGGAACAGACTTTTCTAACCCGTTTCCCTAGGTGACAAATGCGATGCGATGCAAGGTGAGAATCCGAGCTTGTACCAAAGGTTGTCACGACTGAATATACAAACGATACTCCTCCTGGAGTATGTGTGGCTGCGCGTTTCCGCTACTGCAGCTGTGGCCGGGTCGCATCCCACGAAGGTGAGACGGTCGTTGCACCGTCATTTGAGGACGGTGTTGAGAGGCTGTTGAAGGAAAATTTGCCATGGGTATGGCGAGAGAGAAAATGATTTTGGTGATGATGATGCAGTAAGGCAAGGTAAGGCAAGGCAAAGTCCGATCTGAGAGAGATCTGAAAAGGATGACAGATGGAGAGAGAGAGGCTGGTGCTCGATGCTCGATGCGCGGCTATCAGCGCGTCTCTAGCGGCAGTGCTGGCTCGTCGTTGAGAGTCTGGGTTATCACGTCCTGAACTCAAGATAACACTTCGTAAATAGTCGGGTATTGGAAGTCAACAGGTGGAATGGGAAAAGCCGGACATAAGCCGAACATTAGTTAAAATCTCGACCTGTTTAGCTTAGGGTGGCTACTTGATAACCCTAATTCTATCTAAAGGAGCGCTGTGTGTGGTTTACTTATATTTATGCGAACTCCTCAGTTCATCTCTTCAGATCAAGGTACAGTCAAGTGCAAAACTAAGTATCGAAAGAATCCGATCATGACGACATGACGTTACACCCGTGGTCGCAGGCAGACTGACGGCACGAGTGTAACGTCATGCCCGAAACGTCAGGATATAATTAAACGTAAGTTTACGCGATTAAGAACCGTTTGTCTTTAAAAGATGAGTGATAATGATAATCGTGAAAGTTTAAATCAACATATGTTACGACGTTCTTATTACACAGAATTAGAGTGCACTGGGGGACATATTTTTGAACATTTTTGTGTACACCTTATTTTGTCTTTGACTGTAGCCCCTCGGCTACCATGATCTTTTAATCTGATTCAATTTAGGTTCTGCTTCTCAGTCTTCGACAGGTATTCTAAGGAACTCACATGAACCGATTCAGATTAGGTCCTAAACTGAATCGTAGTATTCGCAAATATCAACTGTAGATACAAAACACGAGAAAAATGCAAACTTCTTCCATGCCTACGCAACGATACTTAACTTTTTCTTTTCGCTATAGCGACATCGTTCTACAGGGCTACTTACATACTCGTAGGAAAAGTGACAGTGACTGATGTCTTTGAAATCGTTTTTCACACTGTGTCATGGGGCCTATAGGTGCGTAAAAATAAGTCCTAAGGTTTCCCGCATTTATAGGATGGAAATAGTGAGCGGGTTGGTGAGGGCAGCTACCTGTGACCTATTTCACCATAATTACAAGTGTGACAATTGTAAAATATCACTGTTACTGACGTCACAGGCCTCTGTAGGCAACGGCTACCGCTTACTATCGGACGGTCTATGTGCTTCTTTGCCACCAACATAAAATTATTATAGTTCGGGAAATATTATTTGACCGACTCTTATCTTACTTACGACATTTTGTTTTGCATCATTAACAATAGAAAAGTGCTAGTCTGCTGATTGCTGTAAGTGTTAACGTAAAACAAAAGGTCGTAACTAAGATAACAGTCGGTCAAATAATATTTGGTCCCGAACATTACTAATAACGCTATGAAATCGTAAATAAAGTTTACTTTTTATTTTCCGAAACCCGTGAGCAGTGAGCACTTGTCAATGTGGTGAAATTAGTAAAAAATGTAGGTATTAGAATAACGGATTCAAACGAAAAGTCATGTTCACGTGACGATCTCCAATACATGGAATCGCAAGCAATGGTCACGTCACGAAACTATCATTTTAATACATTTATAACTTTTCGCTTATCGCATGCGCTTACCAAATGGCACCTTGATACTTGCGCTATAACGGGAAAGTGGGCTAAATAGACCATCCATTGATTTTTACAACGAATAATAAATAATTGGCATTTAAGTGATTCACGTTTTGTGCTGCATTCTTCAATAAATTTTGAGAATATTAGCCATTTGAATCTTCTAGCGCTCTATTTCGTTTATCAAAATGGAGAACCGTACAATTTGTCATCCCGTAGTAGGCAAGATCGGTCGGTCTTAAGATTTTGACCACCTCCGTGGATACGATGTAGGTACCGAAAGTTGTGCTGTGCCATTGGCCATCAACAACGGCCACAACCGACAACTTTGCTAACGCAGTATAAGAAGGACTTACACCTGGTATCAGCAAGGTTCTATTTCATTTGAATTGAATAAATCACGTCGCACGTACATTAAAATAAATAGATATTTTGGGACATCTTTACACAAATCGACCTAGTCCCACGGTAAACTCAATTAACACTTTCATTGCGGACGAGTGCAACGCGCTACGCTCGTAGCCGATCCCGTGATTTTTCCACTTTGTAGCGAAAATGGAAAACAGAGCAAATGGAACAAAGTAACAGAGAACTCCCCTCGAGAGTTC
Source organism: Thaumatotibia leucotreta (assembly GCA_025490895.1). NCBI lineage: Eukaryota > Metazoa > Arthropoda > Insecta > Lepidoptera > Tortricidae > Thaumatotibia > Thaumatotibia leucotreta. Next base: position 7,832 of record JALPQI010031682.1, on the reverse strand, counting down.
CCCGCGCTCAAAGTGTTAAGGCTTGTGATGTAGGTACCAGGCGACAATATATATATAATGTATACTTAAATACATAGAAAGCCATGACCAAGGAACAAATATTTGTGATAAATAAATACACAAATAATCCCTCGCCGGTTTCGAACCCAGAACCTCCAGCTTCGTAGGCAGGGTCACTACCACTAGGCTACGGAGGCTGACTTTGTTTTTGTACAACGTTTGGCGGTCAAAAGGATAATGAAAGTCCACACGGTAAACTTCGTAGAGTAGTCACAACTTTATGTCGGTGCAACAGTGACGATTGGTGTGGACTTTGAAGAGTCTGAACACACCTACGCGTCTGCACTTGCTGAAGTTTGTGCATTGTCGCTGACGTGAATAAGTACCTAACTTTGAGGTTGAAGTTGAAACTGCTCGGATTTCTATGAAGTATAGTTCGAGAAATATAAATTGAACGTTTATTTTACTATTATGTAGGTAGAAAGTTACCAATTTATATTTCACTAACTATACTTGAGGAGATTTTAATTCTTGTGTATATGTATTTTCCTTATTTGTGTGGAAATATAATATTGCATAATTGTTTAATTTCGAGTGTTAGAAATAGTAAGAAAAACCACAGATTTTTGTAAGCCTCAAAATCAACAGAATAGGTTTTTATACCACGTCGGTGGCAAACAAGCATACGGTTCGCCTGATGGAAAGCGGTCACCGTAGCCTATAGACGCCTGCAACTAAATAACATTTTTTTAACAAATTGCACTTTTTGAATTTACCTACCTACCTACATTATATGTATATTTTGTACTATACCCATGGAGGTGGAAAGAAAGTTAAAATTTTTTGCTATGACAAGTTATTTAAGTTTAATTATTTTTTCACAAACTTGCTACGGAATGTCGTTACTTACTTTATATTAAACCCGGAAATCCTATGTATCCGGTATCAAGTGCTAAGATGATTATGTAAAGAAATTTCATGTATTAATTTCACACCTAGGACTGCAAAGAAACTGTTTTTTGTTTTGAAATGTCAAATTGTGACACTAGGTCTTGACATTCAGCCACAGAAAAAAAATAACCTTAATTCTAATGTTTATACCACCAGGTAAAAGGATACCTCAAACAGAATTTAAAAAAAAGATAGGCGCCAATGATTTTTTTAAATGTTCTATTGGAACATTTAAAAAAAACATTTGGCTCTGAACTATTGGATTATTTACAAATTAAATATTATGGTTCGGCGAAATCAGTTCGTTTTATGTAATGGCAAGTTTGAGAACGCACTATACTATACAAATCTCGGCGAGAAACAGGGTTACAGGCCGCGTATCCCTATCTGACCTCAGTTCCTTCGGCCAGATACATAATATCTACTTGGCCTGTAACCCTTCGTTTCCCGTCCTCTATAGTAATGTACTATTTATAGCAATTGTCGATTACTGGGGCTGTGTCGGGTATTAGCGCCTCTACTGTAAATATATTGTTAAATTTCAGCGGACTCGCTTTGCCTCGTTTTCACAAAAGGATTTTTTGAATAAGTACGCCTACGTAGGTATGTACAGCCAAGGACAGAGTTGATCCCTACTGCATACACAGTCTGTATGTAGAAGGGTTAGATAGTTCTTTGTGTCCTCGACTGTACATACATTGTTGTAATTCTCACCTTAAAGCTTGTGCTGTCAGGTATGTCACACGTGGATCTTATACGGTTCATTGGATAGATTCTGTGCACAAGAATAAAATTACACTAAAATCTTTTTTGTTTTAAGCATTAGGTGCATAGTAGGTACCCACCTGTATAGAACACATAATACTCGTATGTATAATAGTTATTTATGATGAGGTGTGGGAAATAGGCTTTATCAGGAATGCCTGCCCACGTGCGGAAAAATATAATTTTCTGTGTATTTTATTTTCTTTATTGGGGAAAAATACATGTACCTATTAAGTTTACATTTTTTAAATCGAGCACTCCCTTATTTTGTTACACCTATAACGTTGATAAAATATATCAAGTTTTGTAATTTAATCTCATTTAAAAATGGAATACCTATTGTACGAAACCCAACAAAAATAAATATTTTATATTTCTGATTTTCATGTCAGTAATTGTTTATATACTGTTTCAAAACGGCATTAACAAGTTAAGAAGAAGGTACAAAATATGTTCATTTCTATTTTGTATAAATGCATTTTTTATAATTACATTCTAAAAATATTAGTGGGAAATTATATTTATACATTTTGTACATTAGCCGCTTAAAATTTTAATGATTAAATGTTTTATATTTCCAATACCGAATAATTAACATATCGATTTACATAATTACAGTATAACCAGCCAAATTTTAATTGAGTGATTTGTTATAATTATAAAGTGAAGTTAAAGTTCAAGGATTCATGTTCCAATATGTATAACTTAAACTTAACACGATGGATTTTATATTTTATATTTGTACAAGCATTTTTTACCCCCACTTAGGTCCTATTGCTGCGTTGTTATGGTTTATCGCTATCGGGCCGACATCTGCGCACGCGATCTACGAATTATCCAGGCTTCCGTCCTACTTGAGCGAGCTGTCTTCAAACGACGGAAGCGCCAGAGCGTAGACCAAGGAAAAGGGTAAATAGGCATAACTAATGTTACAATTACTAAGGACAAAGTATTTCAGGCCCCATTATAAAAATACCACATACCTATATTTTTCAAAAATATATCCCGTTCATGCTAACCCTGAGACCTTATCTATACTTCAGGCCCGCGACGGCAAGAAACTCGGTCAAAACTTGTTACAATAAAAATCACACTTTAAAGTATTTGGGTACGTATGGTAATGTCTAGCTAGTTTTGAAACACAAATACATTAGTCAGTGTTTGTTTCAGTTGTATAAAGAAGAGGAGAAAGACTTAAAATATCGAAATAGACAGTACCAAACAACATAAACAGTTTGTTTGTACGGACAATCAAACTGTTTATGTTGTTTGGTACTGTCTATTTCGATATTTTAAGTCTTTCTCCTCCTATAGAAGAAAACAATAGAATTATGTATAGGATACTCGAAATTATTACCTTGCATTTATTTTCCGCTTTACACACTCATGCCATATTAAAAATAATTTTATTACTGAGCTAGACTGAAGACAAACGAGACGGTCAGGCGGACGAATACGGAGAAACTAAAAATTACATTATGATTCACTCTAGACTATCACAAATAGAGCTGTGGTAAAAAAGTACCCTTAGGGCGGCTACCCACTTCTCGATGGACGCATTAGTCGGTAGAAAAAAGCTCTAGGTTGTCGGTTCGTACAACGCAACTTAACGCTACCCGGAAATTTTTACGCATAATGACACTTTTATGACGTGGACACAAGAGTATTACGCTGCTCGCTTGTTTAACGTGCTATTACGACCCGGATTTTTGATATACGAATACTTGCGCGGGGATATAGATCCAACACGAAGAGTTGGAGAAATTTGCTGTGTTGTACGCTTGCTGCAATCCATTCACGGGCACAGCACCAGATATTCTATTTTATTTTTATTCCAATAAGTTTTACAGCATTACAGTAAAAACCAAGTCACTGCGAACTAAAAATTAACACCTCAAATAAAAATAACTTAAAACTAGCTTGATTTAGGCGACGTGGCCCCGTTGCGTCGTCTGATCTGGCGTATATCCATGAACCGGTCCCAGTAGTAGTGGTGTATGTAGACTATTGAAAATTAAAGGAAAATAAGAGATTGAGCTATATAGAAAAGAGGTCTGGGCACCTGCTATAACAATTGTTCGAGGCAGACGGTGACTTGCCGCTGACTAGATAGGCCCCTATAAATGCCGTCAGAGTATAATTAATAATTATTATTAATCGCTGACCAAGGTCATGATGATTGATCGTGCGGGGGAAGCCGAACGCACAGGAGAACTCTCAGGCCTGGAATTTGTAAGCGAGTTTGTCTACCTTGGGTCGTTAATCACTGATCGAGGAGGTTGTGACAAAGAAATTCGGAGACGCACACAGATGGCCAAGTCCGCAATGAGTAAACTGACCAAAATTTGGCAGAACAGGAGTATATCTAACAGGACTAAGATCAGGCTCGTGCGAACTCTGGTCTTCTCAATATTCATGTACGGCTCCGAATCGTGGACCATTCGAGCAGTTGGCCGGAAAAAGATCGAGGCTTTCGAAATGTGGTGTTGGAGGAGAATGCTGCGCATACCGTGGACTGCAAAAAGAACCAACAGGTCGATTCTCGACCAACTAAAAATCAAAATCAGATTGTCCACCATCTGTTACCAACGAGTACTGGGTTACTTTGGCCATATCGCCCGAAGACAACCCGACAACTTAGACAAGTTAGCTGTGGTAGGCAAGGTAGATGGAAAAAGACGAAGAGGCCGTTCACCTACTCGTTGGGCGGACCAAATAAAAGATTTGACCGGACTCACTATACCGACAGCCTTGAGACAAGCCGAAGATAGAGCAGGGTGGAAAGATCTCGTCACAGACTCAGTAAAGGCGTATCAAGAAAGGCACGACCTTCAGGAATGAAGAGTACGATGAAGAAGAAGAAGATTAATCGCTGAAACTGACAAAATAGAATATTATAGCTTAGATGAGCAGCTACAAGCTTTACCCGATCGGATGTGAACATAACCCTCCACCTCCTCATGGTCTTACTTGGGTACAGACGGAATCCTAGTAGCCGTACCTGGATACTTGCCGTTACTTACCGCTCATTTCCCCATCACACATGGCTATGGAACACCCTACAAATATAGGTATGTCCCAGGCTTTCTCCCTGCCTGGGCGGTTGCCCACATGATAGCGCAGCAAAATCTAAATGGCACGTCGTTCCGCTTTGGATTGGGACAAAATAACTCTCCTCGTCCACACTCTTCAAACTACTTGGCTCGATGTGCCATTATGCGTAGCCAAGATGCCAAACGTTAACGCTCAGGTAGCGTATCGTAAATTTCTCTCTCTGTCACACTGTCTCTGTCAGGTTGCCTTTCGTCCACGATCCATGATTGAGCATTAGCGATTGGTATCTTAGCTATGCCGCATGCCGTACGCAAACTTGCTCAGCAAGTTCTATCTCGTTCACGTCGACAGACGGAGTGGCGCCTTAGGTTTCAGTTTTAGCTAGCCACACAACCTTAAAAACAGACTATAGCGCGTTACGCCGTTTCAGTCCGGCCGACCCAGTTCGCGTGAACTCTGACCCCGTAAAGTTCAGACGGAGTTCACAGTGCGCTGAAATGTGACGCACGATGCAAGCGCCATGCTCATTCGATCTTGTCTTACCTAGGGGTGAGTTTAGAAATTGATATACTGACAAGGTGCTTAGACAAGTTGCCAATCGCTAAAATGTAATATAAAATTATCAGGAGTCAGTTTGGTTTCGGAGATAATCAAACTACTTACAAAAAGAGTTTTTGGCCGTAACTTATGTATCATAAAATGCATTTTTTAAAGTAAGGCCACAGTGAGGTGAGAGAATCTAGCGGTGTAAGAAAAAATGAAACTTGACTGAGACTTGACTTGATGTAGGTACCTATATTAAAACAAAACAACTTACCGTGTGGTGACGGCAGTAAGAATACATTTGTCACCACCCCAACTCTTCCCGCTGGTGTTGTAAAGAGTCGACTAAGAGATTGAAGTGTCACTGACTATTCATTGATTTGATTGATGCCGGCGATTATGGGCATTTACTTCCTAATGCGTCTACACGCATGGTTAACAAGAGAGGCCTTAGTCCAGCAGTGGACTGAGAAAGGCTGATGATGATGATATTTCTTTTGCTTTTTTGACGTCAATTATGCTTGATTTTTTTTCTTTAGTATTACGTCAAGCAGACCTCAGGCTCCCTAAGCCGTGATTATTTCAGGCAAAAGACAACCATTGCTGAACAAAGTCCTTCTCCAAAGATATCCACGACAAATGCTTTCCCGTAACCTAAATGGTGAATACGGCGAGAAAATAAGTAAAAAGAGTCAAGAGCGGTAAACATGCATTGGAGCCTAGGTAGGTACGCAATCACATATATTTTGCACTGCAATGCAATATACGCTTACCCCACATGACGCTATTTGTATTTGGAAAAACCGAAACAATTGAGCATAATCTATCAGTTGTGATGTACCTACTAATATTATGTAGGTCAAATTCAACTAAGATTTTGAATCCTCGTAACTGCAATCAAAAATAACAGGTCAGAGAAAAAATATCCTTCTAAATATTTTAAATCTATTTTTATTAAAACATTCACATAAGTAATATAATTAAACAATCACGATCAATACAAAAATAAAGCCAAATAATTTAAATATAATCAAAACTAACAATAATTTATAAAATAAATAAATTAAACACTAAACTAATTGGTAAAAATACTCGTAGACCATGTTAGGAGCTCCTTAACGCTTTCGTTCCGGTGCAAAGGTCCCATAACGCTCGCAGCATTTCAGCGTTGGATGGCTATGGCCAACCTCTGCACCAGAATCCATCCAGAATTTTTATTTACCAATCCAGCATCCAGAATTTTTATCTACAGTCAAAGTCAAAGTCAAAGTCAAATAATTCTTTATTCAAATTGGAATAGCAACAAACTCTTTTGAATCGTCTAGATATGAAAACTACTTCCGGTTCGAACCCTACACCGCTGACCCAAGAAGAACCGGTAAGAAACTTGGCGGGAATAATTTTTTCAAACAATGATGGTACATCTTACAACTAACATGCATTAAAAAAAAAAAAAAACATAAAATTGATTTTAAACAAATTGAAATATAATAATAATAACAAGAGATGTAAAGTCTCTAAAAGTCACAACATTTATAAGTAATAATTTATAGAGAAATAAGGTTTCTCTCCGAATAGGTATATAATAATAACATTATATAATGCACGTTTGGAGATGTACAAGGTCTCCAAGCGTAAATTATCGTAATTGAATGTCATGACTTTAACAAACTAATAATTAAATCCTAAATTACTCTCACGGTGTTTATCATTCATGTAGTCTTGTGTTCTATAATAAGCTTTAGATATAAGTTACGCTTTACAAAATTCTTAAATTTGTTGACTGAAAATTCAGTAACATTTACTGGAAGTTTATTATAAAATCTTACACAATTACCCATGAATGATTTCCTAATTTTATGAAGCCGAGTGGCGGGTACTGCGAGCTTATGCTTGTTTCTAGTATTAATATTATGTATGTCACAATTTTTCCTAAAATTGATAATATTTTTATGTACATACATAATATTCTCATAGATGTATTGAGAATACAATGTCATTATATTAATAACCTTAAACTTATCTCTAAGTGAGTCTCTAGGGCTCATTTTATATATCGCTCGAATAGCCCTCTTCTGCAGAACAAAAATAGTGTTAGTCTCTGAATTGGCAGCACTGCCCCATAATAAAATGCCATACGACATAATGCTATGAAAATAACTAAAATATACTAACCGAGCTGTATCGACGTCAGTTAATTGACGGATCTTGCTCACTGCAAAAGCTGCAGAACTCAGTTTTATTCGAGAGATTTAGATATGTGAGGACCCCACTGAAGCTTTAGAGTCTAGTGTTATACCAAGAAAGACTGTACTTTCAACTATTTCCAATTCCTCACCTTTCACAAATATACTAGCCTGTTGATGTTTTACGTTACTTGTAACAAATTTATACATTTAGTTTTTTTCTCATTCAACATTAAGTTATTCATATTAAACCAGTTTACTACTTTCGAAATAGCATTGTTTACATCATTCCAAGCTTGTTGCTGTCGTTTGACTTTAAAAATAAGTGAGGGT
>JALPQI010031681.1:0-57583 GCA_025490895.1 Thaumatotibia leucotreta | reverse complement strand
GTTTTATCATTCATGTAGTCTTGTGTACTATAATAAGCTTTAGATATAAGTTTACGCTTTACAAAATTCTTAAATTTGTTGACTGAAAATTCAGTAACATTTACTGGAAGTTTATTATAAAATCTTACACAATTACCCATGAATGATTTCCTAATTTTATGGAGCCGAGTGGCGGGTACTGCGAGCTTATGCTTGTTTCTAGTATTAATATTATGTATGTCACAATTTTTCCTAAAATTGATAATATTTTTATGTACATACATAATATTCTCATAGATGTATTGAGAATACAATGTCATTATATTAATAACCTTAAACTTATCTCTAAGTGAGTCTCTAGGGCTCATTTTATATATCGCTCGAATAGCCCTCTTCTGCAGAACAAAAATAGTGTTAGTCTCTGAATTGGCAGCACTGCCCCATAATAAAATGCCATACGACATAATGCTATGAAAATAACTAAAATATACTAACCGAGCTGTATCGACGTCAGTTAATTGACGGATCTTGCTCACTGCAAAAGCTGCAGAACTCAGTTTATTCGAGAGATTAGATATGTGAGGACCCCACTGAAGCTTAGAGTCTAGTGTTATACCAAGAAAGACTGTACTTTCAACTATTTCCAATTCCTCACCTTTCACAAATATACTAGCCTGTTGATGTTTTACGTTACTTGTAACAAATTTAATACATTTAGTTTTTTTCTCATTCAACATTAAGTTATTCATATTAAACCAGTTTACTACTTTCGAAATAGCATTGTTTACATCATTCCAAGCTTGTTGCTGTCGTTTGACTTTAAAAATAAGTGAGGTGTCGTCAGCAAACAATACTATGTCATGGTGGGTCTCTATGAGATGTGGCAAGTCATTTATGTAGATAAGGAAAAGGAAAGGCCCCAATATAGATCCCTGTGGTACACCCGTGGAGACCAATGACCCTGGCGATCGCTGTCCATTCACATCAACCCTTTGTATTCTACCGCGTAAATAAGATTCCAGTAAATTTAACGCTGATCCTTTAACTCCATAATGGTCTAGCTTCCTGATCAATGTTTCATGACAAACGCAGTCGAAGGCCTTGGACAAATCACAGAAGATACCTAAAGCATCTCGTGATTCCTCCCAGGCATCAAATATTTGTTTAATTAATTCGACACCAGCATCGGATGTTGAGCGCCCCCTAGTAAAACCAAATTGCTTGTTATGCATTAAATTGTTTACGTTAAAATGCTTAATTAATTGCGATAAAACTATTTTTTCAAAGATTTTGCTGAACGTTGGTAGCACAGATATAGGTCTGAAATTAGTGGGGTCAGAAGTGCTACCGGATTTGAATAAAGGAGTTACTTTACTATGTTTCATAAGATCAGGAAACTCACCACAATCAACACATTGATTAAATATTACTACCAATTCAGGTGCTACGATTTCAATAAGGGATTTGACGACATGAACAGAGACTCCCCAGAGATCAGAAGTTTTTTTGACATTGATGGATTTAAATGCCTTTATTACATCTGAGATTTGAATATGTTCAAAATTAAAGTCGTTACTACACATAGGGACGTTATCTCTTAATAATATAGTGGCAGCCGAGGGTGATGAATTTAAATCCTTAGTTATGGAGACTGGTATATCGGTGAAAAAGTGCTCAAATTCTGTTGCTACTTCTAAACTTGACTCTATAATTTTGCCATTAATTTTTAATTTAGGATCGTGGAATCTGTGCTTTGATCGACCAGTCTCCGCATTAATCACTTTCCAGGTTGATTTAATGATGTCGGAACTATTTTTAATTTTTTGGGACAAATAATCGCGCTTAGCTTTATTACAATCAATCTTAAATTTCTTAGAATATTGTTTGACGTGTTCTTTAAATTCATCACTCGTATTAAACCGCCGTTCTTCATACAATGCATACAGTGCTCGTCTACGTTCATACAAGTCCGCAGTTGCCCACTCACTAAAAGCAGATGCACCACCAACCACAATTTTTTTGGAAGTGAATATTTTGTTGTAATGTTTCATAAAAATGTGAAAGAATGAATTATACATGTCATTGGAGTTAATGTTGGAAGACAGAGTAGGTAGCGTCTGCACTAAACTTTCCTTCATTCGTTCAACACGGCTTGTGGTTACTGGCACAAAAGTAATTTGTTTTCTAATGTTATTTTTCCTGATGGTCTCAAACGTTATTAATTGACCTAAATGATCTGACTCTAAATTACTGATTACTTTTTTATTAACAGGAAAAATATCAGTAAAAATGTTATCAATACAAGTCGCACTAGTTGCACTGATACGAGTAGGCTCCATAAAAATGTGGTTGAGTTTAGAAGACTTAAATAGATTCAACAATCTTGTACTTGTTGTTGAATTTTCTAAAAGGTTTACATTAAAGTCGCCGCATATAAGTAACTTCTTACCGCAAACTGATATTTTATGAAGCACAGATTCCATTACACTTTCAAATTGCTCAAAATTACTTAAAGGCGGCCTGTACACACATACAACAATAAATTTATCTAATTCAATAGCACTCAATTCTATAGTCCGTTCAACAGACAGAGAAACAATGTCCTTACGTTCCTTAAATTTTAATTCTTTATTTAAAATAATTAATGACCCACCATGTATGGAACTAAGTCTGTTAAACGAACTAGCCACCTGGTGATTATTAAACTGAGGCACCACTTCATTACTTTTTAACCAATGTTCAGTTATACATAGAATATCAATATTAAATTCATTTAAAAAAAGTTCAATCTGCAAATCTTTTCCTCTAATACACTGAATATTTTGATGAACCAGGTGGATGAGTTTTCTATTATTATTACAATTTTCAATTAATTTATTAGAGACTAATTTGCCAGAGATATGGCGCTCTTTTGTCTTATCATTTAATTTAAATTATTGGTTAAAATTGGAACCAATTCCGAGTTCATAATTGATTGCTCAATAGGAGCACAGTTATTTGCCAAATTTTTGGCAGATATATCAAAACAATAGGATAGCGACAGAGCTATTTGTCTCTTACAATAATTAGAAAGGTAAAACTTACCTTTAGTCATAGAAACAATAGGAAAATAATACTTATTCTTATTAACATAATTGTTAATGTCAATTAGCCTAAACTTATTACTATAATTATATGTACACAGCTTATACATGGTCAGATTTAAATTATATCTAGTATCATTTTCTGTCTTTGACATTTCATTACAGTATGGAAATGTAAACATGATAATCTCTTTAACTTTAAGAGTATTTAATTCTTCAAAGAATTTCATTAGTCTATTTTTGTTCAAAACTCCTCGGCTCCCTACAAGAATGAGCAGGGTACTTTGTAAATTTAAATTACTGTCATCTAAAATTTGACGCAAAATATCATTCAAAGAAGCTGAAGGCAAACAATTGTTGAAAATGCGGGGTCCCTTTAAATACCTGTTCAAAAATGAGCCCATGTTTCTTCCAAATTCATCACAATACATAACTACATTATGTTCATTATGTTCAGATATATGTAATTGTGTATTGTAGATAGAATTATTACTACTTACATCTAATGGTAAACTGGTACACAGATCAGGTTTAATTAAACTCATTGACAAGCGACCACTCTGTTGTTTACACAAACATGACTGGCCGAGTGTGAATATCAAATCATTCATTGCCAAAGTATATTCATTTATCACTTTCTTGGAACTATTATTCAAACTTTCTAATGATTTTATTGAATCCTCTAAACTTTCAATTTTTGATTTTAGCAACTGTGTATCAGTTTCATATTGTAATTTACTACTTAATAATAGAGCAGAATATGCATTTAACCTATCCACTAAATTCACATTAATTTTGCAAAATTGCAATTTTTTGAAAAACAAATTATTTTGTTTTGTTAACTTATTATTTCTTTCTATTATTTTCTTAATCTTAATATATTTCTTTACTTTCTTACGACTAGACTTCACTATCCTAGGAGTTGGGGAATCAGCTGCAGTAGTAGCAATTAACTTTGGGTCGGGCTCGACCAGTTCTTCGAACAGACTGTGTGTGTGGGCCGCTGAGATATTGTTCTGGGCCTCTTGTAGCACGTTGATTTGTTCATGGGCGTCATGCAGAGCTCTCTTCAATGAGCGGATATCATTCAAGGCTTGCTCATATGTAGCCGAGCACTCAGTAAACTTGTCCACTGTCTCTTGTAGCTGTACCCGCTGTGAGTTTACATCATTATAAGCTATTTCTAGAGTACATAGCTCTTTCTTAAACTTATCTTTACTATCAAGGGCTGACAACAATTCCCTCTCACACTCTTCCCTTTCATTGAGCAGTTGAGTATTCAACTCCTTGCAAGTTTTCAATTCAATCAAGGTAAGCTGGAGCTTGTCTAAAGTTTCCTGCTGGCGAGCTGCAGCGGCTGTGGCTCTGCGAGTCAGCATTATTAATATTTATTAGGAAAAAACAACTTGAAAGGAAAAACAAGACAAGGAATCGCCTACTCAAGCTGAGTGATAGCTACTTACAGTATACACATGAAATAATGACGTCTCACTTTGCCTTTATGAATTCGCAATGAAAGTTCTCTTATTTTACTAAATTAAAACGAAATTGGCGTAAATTACCGAGTAAAATAAAGAGATAAGACAAAAAACTAACACAGATTTCAAATTTATAACCTGTGACGGTTACAAATTCGAGTTAATGCAAGACACTAGCAAACGTCACTAAACCACTTCACTTTTTATATTTACATTAAATATACGACTTAAACTATTAAATTCACACTTAAAGGGCTTAATTTAACATTAATTATGATTAAATATGTAATAATTATAAGGGACCCGGCAAAATCAGCTGCTCATTCTTTGACAGCTCAGAGGCGTTTTTCGATTATTTTGTTCATACACAAATCTTGCATCTCTTATCTCAATCATCATCAATCTCCATTCTCGTTTAGTTTAACCGGTTAAAGCAATCACAATGTAACATGTTTCTCATGCATGACGTCATGATATTCTATAAGTGTATGAGTAGATAATTTGTAGAATCTAGGGAGATTCATGAACAGCAATTCTTTTTCTCGTTTTATATTTTTTCTGTTTAGTTTCTTTTTGTTTTTTAACATTCACGACCCCGTCTATTGACCATGTTACCTAGTGTGACAAAAAATCGTTGATCGCACTGGACAAAATGAATAGCTTTGTGAGAGATTTGCATTATGTATGAACCACACTGCCGTGTAGATCATTTACTGAGAGCTTGGACTTGCGTCCTGTAGAGTTGTTACTAATAGTAACACTATTAAGGTGGACCTTGTATTTTTGCAACTAGATTTACTATTAATCAAATGATGACAGTAAAAGAATCGAAAAAACACACAAACAATCCCACACGATATACTATTACATAACAATTAAATATCACTGCATAACAGACCCGCTTGGAAGAGCATGGTGCATCAAGCAACAAACCCTTCAAGCTAGACACGACCTTCAGAAATGAAGATACCGACAAATACCACTACATAAATATGAAATTCCAAGCTCTTGGTAATTTATTTACAACACACACTAAAATATTCATATTAGATTCCTCATATTCCAGATATAGTTAACATATTTGCAAACAGTGATGACCCTGAAGAGCTAAAGTACACTTGGGTCGAATGGCAAAATGCTGCTGGTGCCCCAGCCAAAGCGGACTACATTGAGTATGTGAAGATGAATAATGAGGCTGCTCGTCTTAGTGGTGAGCTTTCATAATCAGTGAGTTACAGAGTTAATTGATATTATCACTGTCGTCGATTGAAAAGATAACCTTTTCTACTGGTTTGGTCAATTCTGTATCTGAAAGCTACTCACGCGAGTCCACAAAATAGTTCACGCTATTTTATTATATAAGTCTTCAGAAATTAGCAATACAATGGCGTGAACTTAGGATGACTGGGACTGGATGAATAGGAGACTAGGATGAGTGTGGCACTCAGGTACAGAATTAACGAGAACAAGATTGTTATGATGTCAAGATTGTCTACAAGGAACACAATTTATAATAATTTATATGAGTCGCTTTATATTATTATAATTTGTGTGAATAGTACCTATACCTACTACGTCCGGTTTTCTTAATGATTCGAGCTTGAAAAACTTTCTTACGGACAAGTTTTTTACCAGAAAATATAATTTTTAAATTTCAGGATACGCCAGCTTCGCCGACTGGTGGCTCGACTTTTATGAAACATCAGATATCGAGCAACAGTTCGCATCACTGTGGGGCCAGATTAAGCCCTTATACCAGCAGATGCACGCATACGTTAGGAGCAAGCTGCGAACGAAGTACGGCGACAAATTGGTGTCAGCCAGGGGGCCTATTCCTGCGCATTTATTAGGTAAGATTTTCGTTGGGAAGATCCAACTTGTGGAGGCATACGAATTGACGATGACGTAAGCATAAGCTATGTTTACAGTAATAGGTAGCACCTTTTCACACCACCTATTAGATTAGGACACGTTCCAATTAGTTACATTTTCTCATATTTGCCCTTTGTGTATTCAGGAAACGTCTACCGTAATGCATAGGTATACTCCTGTAGTTCAAGGGCATTACGAGTACTAATAGCTCTGTGATGAACTAGGATCATTTGTGTTTTCAAAATATCAGTGTATACCTAGTAGACCTTCTAGTGTTGTAGATATTTTATGTATGTGTTGACTTTTTCAATCGAACAACTAGAGATTTTTTAAATAATAACAACTTTATAAATATTAGATGTCATATACCAAAGAAAAACGACCAAGATCACCTATGTCCGAGGTGGGGATCGAACCCACGTACTCAGCTTTCGCGGCTGATGCCTGTACCCCTCGGCCACTCGGTCTTCGGTCTCGGTCGGTCGGTAGTGTGACTACTGGAGAAAAATTAAAAGTACGAATCAAAATATTTAGTTAATAAATAATTTGATTTGTGTTTTCACAATATGTTCAATAACAACTTTGTTAATGAAATTGGATAGTTAATAATTCATCGGAAAGTGTTGTTACAAAAGATTTTATTTTGAATATTGCGCTATTGTAGGCCTCTTAGTTTATGAAGTTCTTTGTTAACAGGTGATATTTGGGCACAGGATTGGTCCAACATTGAAAAATACTCCAAACCGTATCCTCGGAAACCAGATGTAGATGTCACAGCTGCATTGCTCGAACAAGTGTGTTACTTTTTAGCTGTCATATTTTTGTCTACTTTTGTATGTTTACTTGTCTTTCTTTTACTGCACACGGTACCTACACTTAATATTAGAATCTTAGGCTTCTCTAGAACCATGTCAAAATAATGACAAGTAATAAAATATTTCTTACAATCTGATCTGATGTATAGCGTCACTTGGGCATAGTTATGTAGTTCCCGAGTCGGGATTTGAATAGACTTCCAATTAGTTGACCGTACCTAAGAATGTCACGAATGGCAGCAAGAATACATTTGTCATTCCCACAAATCTTCCCGCGGGTGTTGTAAGAGTTGACTAAGGGATTTAAGTGTCACTGACCATTCTTTGAATTTATTGATGATGGGCAGCAGCGTCATCATAGTGGGTACATTACTGTGATCGCCAATCCGTTTTCCCAGCAGCATTTACCTTCTTATGCGTCTTTGCGCATAGTTAATAGGAGAGGCCAGCAGATGAGCGCAGCAGGAGAGGACTGACATAGGCTGATGATATAATGTGATGTGAGATAAATTCTATTATATTGCAGAATTATACTCCACTAAAGATTTTCGAGACAGCCGAAGAGTTCTTCACATCCCTCAACCTATCGCGTCTACCAGCCATGTTCTGGGATAAGTCATTGCTTGAGGAGCCTACTGACGGACGAGTGATGGCGTGTCAAACTTTATCTTTTGACTTCTATGATGGAGAGGATTTCAGGTATTCTACAATTAAACATACATTTTGTGAGTAGCTGTACTCTGTCCAACCAGCTGGGCAGAAAAAGAGGCGGTATTTTTTATCTACAACCAACTCTTCCCGCCTACATTTTTTAAATGTGCCGCCTTTTTCTATTGACAAGCTGGTTAGACAGAAGAATTATTTATACTCCTCTAAATTGTAAGTAACTTACATTGAAAAAAAAAACTGAATTAAATTAAGGGATCCAGATTCTCATTCAGATTGCGGAAGGCAGCATAACTCCAAAATACAAACAAAGAGAAACTACTTATATTTAAGATTTTACTGATTAATCCATGAGTTTAAATTTAACAAATTAAATAATGCAGACTTCTTGAACAGTTTGCCAAAATATGAGCTGAATATAGATATGAAAACGTTGATTCCGAAACGGGCAAAATTATCAACTTACAGATTAATTTATGTTACAAAAGTAGTGGGAAAGCGGTCCCTGGCAAAGGCCGCTAGGTAGAAGAAGTGTAAGTTACTACTGCTTTCTCTTCTTTAATTAATATGTGGATATTTTGAACCTAAAAATGTGCTTAAAGATATTCCTTTATGAATCATCGCCGCAAAGCAAACCACACTTTTTAGGGTTCCGTAGCCAAAATGGCAAAAACGGAACCCTTATAGATTCGTCATGTCCGTCTGTCCGTCTGTCACAGCCGATTTACTCGGAAACTATAAATGCTACAGTAACGAAATTTGGTAAGGATATGTGATGTGCTGTATGAACCGCTACAGGATTATGATACTAAATTGTAAAAAAAACCATTGGGGTGGGGGCCCTCCATACATGTAACTGAGGGATAGAAAACATTTTTAGTTGTATATAAGCATGTAGAAAGGTCTTTGAAAATGATATGAAGGTTTATAGATCTCATTTTTATTTAAGCAAATCGTTTTCGAGATATCAGCTCTCAAAGACCGAAAAATGTGTCCCCCCTCTATTTTTTAAACTACGCGATATAAAATTCTAAAAAAAATATATGTTATGCACATTAATAAACTCTTTCAACGATTTTTGGTTTAATTAAATTATTTCCTATAATTTTTGAGGTAGGTTGATTTAACTGTATTTTTTTAATAATAAATTGATAATGGTACGGAACCCTTTGCGCGTGAGTCCGACTCGCACTTGGCCGGTTTTTCAAGTAAATAAGACGTAATGTTCTGTAACAGAGTCAAACAATGCACAAAAGTGACGAGCGCGTTCTTCAAGATTACGCATCACGAGTTGGGGCACATACAGTATTACATGCAGTACAAAGATTTACCTGTAATATTTAGAGATGGAGCTAATCCAGGTAATTTATATATGTTATTGTTACTAGGGCATGTTGTAGAAAATAATACACACTCGGCAATGAATACGGGTCAGGTGTTTTTTCATAGAAAATAGTGCAAACATGCAGATTTCAAATATTTTTTCCAAACATTCATAGTGTAGGTAAAATCTATTTTTAAATCAGCTTGTATTAGAATTTCCCTTTTATAAATAAATTCAAAAATCTTTAAAATTGTCGTTAGGTCAGTTTGTAAAGACAAAACTGTAGACCGTTTAAGAAAACCACCTAAAATGTGTGGTCCTCGTAATACGAGTTTTATAATCATGAGTTGCTATTTTTATATCTACGGAGTCATCTGACGTTAACATTCGGTTTATTTCAGATCGGGTGAAAACTTCAGGGAAATTCCCATACAATCTGATGTTAAAAACGGTTCCACTTGTACTATAAATATATATTTTAAATATTTGTAATCAGCATGTATCCAGTATTTTCTATGAAAAATTCCACCTGACCCGTATTCATTGACAGCGAGTGTATGTACCTTTTCACTTTTAGTGTGTAGGCGTACCATAACTACAAGTATCGGTAACTTTAAGTTTTATTCGATACGTAAAGCAGGCCATCGCGGTCGCAGTCAGTGATGGGCAAAATGTAATCGACTAACGATTAACAATTAAGATTAGCCTAAAAGTAATCGATTAACGATTAAAAGTGACGATTAATCAATCTTAGTCGTAAGATGTTCGACTAATTTAATCACGATTAAGTTAATCGTTGATTAAATACGAGCGATTAAATCTATAATCGATTGATTAATTAGATTAATTTTCTTTCGATTGACATTAGTTTTTTTTTTAAGTTTAACTAAGTTTCGAGTTCGGCTGACAGACTGGTATACCTTAAGGCATGTATATGTATAACAATACCTAGGTCATTACGGGTCTTTTATATTTATACTGATTATTTGGGAAACACATTTGAGTGCGACTATTTTCAACCTGTTTCCTTGCAATCGAATGCTTGAAAGTCACAAGTTGGCCTCCTGATCGGATAATCCGATAATGTAACCATAAGGTGTCAAGCGTAACTCTTCAATGGCCACTGAAATTTAAAGTATCAATAAATATTTTAAATCAGTTATTTTCTATTTAAAACTATGTTTGATGCTTTTAGTATCCGAGGGCCTTCCAGCTTCAGGTACACTTATATTATAATATAACATAGGAACAGAATTAGAATTTGATTGAAACGCTGCCGCACACGTGTTTAGGAAACGCTAACATAGAATTCTTAGCCACTACATCCTATTGTTATTGCTAAGTAATATTAATGACGGTTCCGAGTCAAAAATCCGACCGAGATAACACCGTAAAGTCTAGGCAGTAAATGTCTTGAAATCACGCGATAAGGGCAAGTTATTTTTTTTTACTACGGCCCTTTACCATCTCTTTTGTTTTTCGTAAGAGCGAAAGGAATAGCTTACTTATGAGAATAATGAGCAAGGGTCGGTAGCAGGTAAGAATAATGAAGTTTGAACTAATTCTAGCAAGAATTTAGTTATGCTCGATTAAAAATATTGTTGGTACTTTTAATAAATTTCTGGCCAACCAGTTTATCAGTACCTAGAAAAAGTTGCGAATTTCAATACTTGCTTTAGAAATCGAGCCTACGGCTTGTATTTTTCAAATACGCCGCTCTTTACTACGGACAAACCGTGGTTGGCCCGCCGAGTAGGTATACATTATATGATTTTTATGGATGAAATGATGGATTGTGTAAATCGATTTCTTATTCAATTTTTAAAATAGCTAAGTAACATTTCAAAAAATATACTGTATTATTTTATATAATTTTTTTGTTATGCACTATGTTTCAAAATGTAATCGAGACGTAATCGTTAATTTAGTCGATTAAAATGCCGATTGATTAATCGTTAATCGAATTCTGCAGCGATTAAGTTAATCTTAATTAAATTAATCGCGATTAGTTTTGTGACGATTGATTGTTTAGTCGATTAATTAGTTGATTAAAAAAATAATCGATTAATGCCCATCTCTGGGTCGCACTGATATATTGTAGCGGTCACTATGGCTTGCTTTGCGTATGGGGTCATGCATAAATCATGCGGCTTTTGGCTACTTTTGGACTAAACTGTTACATCAGATTGAAATGCAAGTGGATCTAAATTCGATATGTTTTTTTAGGTTTTCATGAAGCTATTGGTGATGTCATATCCTTGTCTGTTACAACTCCGAAACATCTTCAAAAAATAGGACTACAGAAGGATGTAACCGATGATGAGGAGTCAGAAATTAATCAGCTATTCAAAATGGTAACTGAAAGATACTTTTTTTACTAATTTCAGTACCTTTATTATATTTGAACTAAGTTATTCAGTTTATCATCATTTCAGCCATAAAAAGTCCGCGGCTTAACATAGGCCTTCCCTTTGGACCTCCACATACCTACACCGGCAGGAAGCATTCAGCGTCTTCCAGCGAATTTTAAGTTGCTATAAATAAATGCAAGGACAGGCGGTTCAACTTAATATCCTTTTATAGTGGGCCCCCACACGATATTAAATCGGGATATACTCGATATTAGACCTTACTTTTGTTGTTGTAGTCAACAACCAAACATTTATTTTATCATAAAACTTATTTCATAATAATAATTGATGGAATTGATTTTACAGGTGATTTCTAGAAAATTGTTCATTCGTTTTTTTAGATAACTATTCCTTCTGGGTCTAATTTAGGGTGAAACTGAAATAGCATTTATTTAAGGTAGTTAAATTTGTTATTGCAAACAATTTCCTAATTATATTCTTTCTTTCCAGGGTCTTGAGAAGATAATCCTCCTACCCTTCGCTTACCTGATCGACTTGTATCGCTATTCCATTTTCAGAGATTCCACTACTCCCAAAGACTATAACTGCCATTTCTGGCAGCTTAGATATTCGCTGCAAGGCGTGGAACCTCCTGTAACAAGGACTGAAGACGAATTTGATGCGGCCGCGAAGTATCATATTATTGCTGATATTGAATTCATGAGGTAAAGCTATAAGAATGTACATTCAAAGTAAAAACCAATCAGTTATGAAAAAAATGTTACTTTTTCCTGGACTTTAAAATTCAGGGTTCGAGGATTTCCACTATTCATTCTGCAGCATCAGCTATTTTCTATTGCTTGTAAATCCACCGGTATTTAAAGCTGTCAAGGCAGAAACTCCAAAATTTTAATGCTGTCATGGTGTATAGACCCGACGCCGTGACTTTGCAAGTAACGTTCGATTTTACTCGATACGAACAGGCCATCGCGCTTGCTCTAATATGTTAGTGTTTATATAAAACCTAACCTGTCCTTTACTTTACAACTTATGGTGCGGGTACTGTTCGTTGTACTCTCAAAATGACAGAAAACTAAGCAGGCATGTCCGTGAATGAAACATTCTAGATATTTCCGTTATCCCTGTCGTAAAGAGTCATCCTACACTATTGCACCATTTGTAAATAGTTGAAAAAAACCAGCATAAATTGGTTTTCACTGGAATGAATTGAATAATAAACGTACTTCATTGGACCCTCAGTTCCTGTACGTATCGTCGGCTGAGAATGCAATTGTGCTATACGCCACTTGCCTTGGTTTACAGGAGAGCGAAATGAAACAAAAAAAAATATTTCTTGAAATGTCTTATAATTTTGCAATATTTAACTTAACTGACACTTTAGTATATTAATTTACTATTTTTTGTTACATACAATTAATGTTTAACTTATTATAGTCATGAGATATAAGTAGTTTCACAATTGCCATATCCATTTTGGTAAGAAAATGTTTAACTTGCTATGTATGATATGACACAAAGTTATGGATGTGTCACAAAATGTTAGTGCAATGTCAAGAAAGGTAGACATCAAAAAGCAATTGTTTATGCAAATAAAAGTTATTTTACGACTAGATTTGTTTCAAGTCAAGACGATAATTTATCTCGAATATGAAGACATACTTTACTTATTCACGTGAATATGGTGCCAATATTGATTCCCAATATTTATGTGAATCATTTTTTTACTTTCTTGTAAATAGGTATCATCTAATAGGTGACCTTCTCTATTTTGTGAAATGATAAGATAAGCTTTTCAACGATATCTAGTGCTAATGTCAATATGGAAAAATATCGATGAGAACAGCTTATAATACGTTTACCAATGAATGACATATTAACGTTATTATTTCTTATCAACTAATAAAATTACAGTTTAACTACACGCTCTATAAATTAAAAGACATGTCACATAATATGTACTTCAGGAATAGTGACCGAAGCCTCCTGTGGCCAGGACTTAAATAGCATGGCATGGCAGGAAAGCAGGAGGTCGCTGGTTCGGTTCCAGTCTTGGTCATTGGGGGTTCGGTCACTTTTTCTGTAGTATATGTCATTTCTTACAATTTATGGTTAGGTGCTCGTAATTATAAATATTATGTAGGTATTTATACCACCAACTTATTGAGATAAAAGCTTGAAGTATGAATGACACAAATCATTATAAATCAAACCTACCTTCTTTATTGTCATTTATCAAAAGAGAGGGTAGGTAAAAAAAAGTATCAAATCGATACAACCAAATCGATTAATGGATTATGTCACAAAAATGTTGATCGGTTAGTCGCTTGGCACACTGATAAATTAGCTGTTAACCGTAAATTTGTGTCATGTCCGGACATGGCACAATATTGTAATCACTAAGTATTGCGTTTTGAGGATATGGCACAAAAATATATGTTTTTTTTTAGTATAAAATAAGAATTTTTAAAAATCGATTACTGTTATAAACTACAAAAAAAATATTCTATCAAGAACCATTAAAAACCGATTTTGCTTAAAAATGGATATGGCACAATTGCATTCTCACCCGACGGTATGTCTATTTGCGAAAATATTGGTTCTCCAAAGTGGCTTCTTGGTTCCAGATACTACGTCTCGTACATAATCCAGTTTCAGTTCCAACAATCACTGTGCCAGGTCGCCGGAGAGTATGTGGCTGGTGATCCCAAAAAAATGCTCTCCAAATGTGATATCTATAATAGCTTAAAAGCTGGGGAGGCATTGCGGTAAGATATTTTTTATTACGGCTTCTCTGTCTATTGTGATTTGTGACTTGTAATTTCGTCACATCATTTTGAGGACATAGAATTCAATTATTAACGCCATTCTAGGGCCATTTCAAGACCGACCCGTCAAGATGCCTGCTTTTGTCTTTACTAGATGTTTTCATCTATTTGTTTTAATCTTTACTTTTGTTAGCATAGTTTCTTCGGGAAAAAGAAACTCCAATCTCTATACACCAGAAAATGTACACAATGTGTGAGTCAACGCTAGACAAAGCTGTGAATAGCTCCCTGCAATTTTTCGAAATTGTCCAATTTACGTTTTAGAAAAATGCTGCGAATGGGTGCCTCCCGCCCATGGCCGGATGCCATGCAGGTTCTCACTGGCCAGCGCAACATGAATGCTAGTGGACTACTGGAATACTTCCAACCCCTGTATGATTGGTTGAAGAAGGAGAATGAGAGAAGTGGGGAATTCGTTGGGTGGGAACCTAGCTCTGTTCGTAAGTGTTCAAGTTCTATTATGTTCATGCAAGATTGCAAAAGCAGATTACTTAAGTTGATAGCAAACATTTTTAAGTGACGTATTCCGTATAACCTCAGTAGTGACATTATTGGCCCTAAATATCTATCAAGCTGGAGGTCTCGGGTTCAAATCCCGGCGAGGGCAACCTTTTGTGAGTAGTAACATTTATTTCTTCCGCAGTCATGGCTGTTTCCTACTTTCCAATATCCATTTATTTAACGATGAGTGATCATTATTATCGATAGTCGATGAAAACCTCGATTAATCCCTGACAAAGTTTATTTTCTGCTATGATGAATTTCGGTCCTTGAACACGACATTTGCATTTCATTGGTGGTTTTTTTGTATTATTCCAGAATACTGCACACAACAACAATTAACGACGATGAAGTACTCTGACTTCTCAATGAACTTGGAAACTCTCCTCAAAAAGCAAGTCACATTGTTGTAATTGTAATTAACGCCTGCAGGAACGTAATAGAAAACATGTAATAAGACCACAATGCTATTGTCTGACCTCAAATCAAATGAGGAGTGACTTTTCAATAAGGCTTATTTTCTCTCTGTTAGCGCAAGGGTTATATTTTCTATGTTTTCATATGAGACCTAATCTCTGTTGTCAAAGTGGAAATAAGCCCTTTTGAATAGATATTTGTCAGCCCTCGTAGCCTAGTTGGTCACTACCAACTAAGAATCGCGCGAGTTCCGGGTTCGAATCCCGCCGAGGGCATTATTTGTGTATTTATTTATCACAAATGTATGTTCCTTGGTCATTTATGTATTTAAGTATCTATATGTATCTATCTATTATATATATCATCGCCAAGGTCATACATTGTAAGGTCTTTTCAATAATATTTTTACATATTGTTGTATGTTCTTATTCGCGGCTTAAAATTTTTTTTACATCAAAAAGCAAGCAAGTAGCAAAAAAAGAGCCAGTGACACTTTCGCTCTTTATATTAGAATGGATTTGGGTAGTGTGGATTAGTATGGATGTACGGTTTAGTATAAATCCTCGTTTCAACACAAGCTATTGTGTTTCAGAATCCTGCAAGATTGAGCAGATAGTATATCTGTAGGCAGAACAGAAGAAGGAGCACAAATCGAGTCGGCCGGAACTTGCAATATTAGCTGGGCAACGTAACAGTTATCAAAACGTCTTTATAACAATATAGTTAATAGTACATTGTACATCAAGGGAGGTAAGTACGGAATCACTACGAGAATGTTAGAAGCCCGACGCCGTAGGCGGAGGGCTTTTAATGACTCGAGTTAGTATTCCGCTTACCAACCGTGATGCATACAATTTTTTTCATCACACTTGCGGACAAAAAAAAAAGTTTTAAGACAAAAATATTATTCTATGACGTACTGACATTTCTATTACTCTCTAGGGAATTTCACTTTTCTATTACTACGCTACGTATGCAAGCAATGGCGCGCTTAGACAGCAAGTGTGATAAAAATTTAATTAAGATACGCGACGTAATCTATAAAATTAGTTTTATTTCATGAGTAACCAATTAAATATTAATATCTTTAAAGTGGTAGACGGTGGTGAATATTAAAATCATTTTTATTTCTCCTTATTAGAAATCTTTGTGGACTATGCCCCATAATGCATGACAATTGGTTTATAATAATCTATAGTAAATGGGCAGGTTGGCATTATTAGTCCATAAACTTTTTTTTTATTTTACATAACATATATTATGTTCTGTCAGTGATCATCGATATTATCTTACTCGTATAATTATCTTATAGCAACTATAAGTAGCTTGCTAGATAATGCGGCTGTACCGGTCTTATTTACTAGATGAGTATAATTTTCAAGGCTTATCGATGTCTAGATAAAAGCCACTTGATCTTGTCTGTTTGTCTGTCTGTCATATTTTTTTATTTGTTTTTGAACTTGAAATAAGTACCTAGTTTTATAATCGTAAATAGTTAATAAGTTAGCATATTGTTGTTATTTTGGAATGCTAAGTTCTTTGTGCCAGTACGCTTTGTTGTCGCGGCGTGATTTGGTTACGCTTAAAACAACAGTCGAAAATTATAATTGTCTAACTGGTCGGGGTAATGCGAAATCGTGCCATCAAGGGTTTTAGTACTTTCACATAAAAAACATAACGTAAAAAAATACGTTTTTACTTTATGTAACTATAGTCAAAGCATTTGTCATTTTTGGTACCTACAGTCCTACATTACATGTATGATAGGTGCTTACGCAATAAGTGCTTACGCAATTTAGAATTTTGAGGAAAGGTTGCCGATAGCTGGAGGCGCTAGGAAATATTAATAAAGTGTTCTAAATAAATAATTTAGAGCTCGCAGGAGACTTACCTTTGAACTATGGAATGCAGCGGTTCTTTAAATATAATTATATTCGTTGTTTGTATCTCCAGGCGGGTGATAGTTACGGCGGCGGTAACACTTTATTGCAACGATTCCTCTTTTGCGGCTTTTTAAACGAGATTTTAAAAATCTTCCGTTTTCGTTGACAAAATGATATAGACTGACTTTTCTGTTTACTTGACGTATTAAAGAGAATGAATGTAGGTGGCCAGCAAGTCACCTGCTGACTATGAAAGAAAATAGTTTAGGCCGAAAAGGGATTTAGCGCACTAGCGCCACCATGCTCCCGGCCTTGAAATGCGGTGAATTTCAAGTATGAGGTGATCTAAAGCGGTAGATTAAGTAAAGCGGTAGAATATATATAAAGCGGTATGATAATTAAAGCGGTAGAATATATATAGCGGTATGATAATTAACTAATAATGATTATGAAGCGGGATGAAAAAATGATGAAGTAGATTACTGAGATGGCAACGGATAAAGCTTTACAAGAGGGCGTTTAAATAACCCTCCAGGGGTTTTTACAGTAGCAACCCGAACAATTCCATCAGGCCCAGGATGGACGGCAGTAATTATGCCTCGTGGCCAGTGGAGGGGTGGTACGTCATCATCACCCATCAGTACAACCGTACCTTGTACAACCGGACAGTCAGGAGTACACCATTTGTTACGGACTTGCAACGTATGTAAAAACTCTAAACGCCACTTTTTCCAGTAGGAATGTACAATTGTTTCCAGCAATCTTTTCCTATTGTTAAGGTTCCGACATTCAGTAGACACAGACAGGTCAGACGCGGGCAAATATTTAAGCGGGGTGGACATAGAAATGAGCGGGCGTCAAAACCTCTGGATGCGGATCCGAAGACAAAACACTGAGCGGGCGAGTATTAAGTATGCATTCAATCTGCACGAGCACTGTCAGCAGCTCTTCATATGTTAGAATCTGTGACCCTATAACACGATATAAATGTGTTTTTACGCTCTTTATATTTGACTCCCACATGCCGCCGAAATGCGGTGCACGAGGAGGAATCATTTTCCATTCAATGCGGTAATTATTACATTCGCGGTTAAGTTTACACTTAAAGTCTGCGGAGCGGAAAAGATTATACATCTCATTTAGTTGAGATTTAGCGCCGACAAAATTTGTCCCGTTGTCCGAATACAGACACGATACGGGACCTCGACGGGAGATAAACCGTTTAAAGGCTGCTATGAAAGCGTCTGAAGTTAAATCGGACACCAATTCGATGTGCACTGCCTTTGTAACGAGGCACACAAATAAGCATATATAAGCCTTTTGTGCGTGTTGACCACGACGGCGACAAAGCGTGATGCGAAGGGGGCCCGCGTAGTCGACACCGGTGTGAACAAACGCTTTAGCTTCTTGTATACGACAAGAAGGCAGGTCAGCCATCTTCGGAACTGGATGGATAGGATTGACACGAAAACACGAGTTGCATTTATGCAGTCGGTTTCTAATCACGGTACGTGCGTCAAGTATCCAAAAGCGTTGGCGAATAATTGACATCAACAGACCTGCGCCTGTATGACAATTCACAGCGTGATAGTGGTCAATGATTAGATTCACTACATGGTCGCGCTTAGGGAGCACGACGGGGTGTTTCACCTCGAAAGGCAGATCAGCATTCGACAGGCGACCTCCAATACGCATAACATTTCTGTCATCAATGAATACTGACAATTTGACGAGTTTGCGGGACGGTAAAATATTATTTTTAATTCGAGTAATATCATCTTTGAAGTGAACTCTCTGCACGGCAAGTATTAAAGCGGTTTCAGCGATTTCAAGATTTTTTATTGTTTCAGCAGGGTTCAATCTTTTTATGAAACGAAGTATATAAACAATCGTTTGCAGCAATTTATTCCAAGAAGAAATGCGTTGCGCCAAATCATACAGTACCGACGACTCCTGTTGCACGATAGTTGTCAATGCAATAGTTTTATGTTCTGGCAACTGATCGGCTGCCGTGCAATGAAATGGATTAATAGGCCATTGGTTTGGAGCATTTCCTAGCCATGAGGGCCCATTCCACCACAGGTTATGAGCAATTAATTGCGACGGCGTCAACCCACGAGATAAGCAATCGCTTGGGTTTTCAACTCCAGAAATATGGTAGAAGTTGTCAGGTGACACATTTTCCTGACATTGCGCAACTCGATTACTAACGAATACCGACCATCTATGCGGAGATGATTTGATCCAATTGAGTGCGCTCTTAGAATCAGAAAACGCGAAAATTTCCTTAATAGGAATACGAGCGAGGTAGGTATCTTGCACGATTTTAATCAACTTTGTCATCAAAACAGCGGCACAAAGTTCTAAACGGGCAAGTGTAGTCACTTTAGCCGGTGAAACTTTGGACTTTGAGCATAAAAGCTTCACAGTAGTGTTACCAGCTGAATCTGTCACATGTAAGTAGATGACACAGCCATATCCATTGAGACTGGCATCACTAAATCCAACTATCCGACAATCACTGGAGTCAGCGAAAACTCCAATATGGCGCGGAATCTTCAACGTTGATAGCAATGGGAATTCTTGTACCAACACAGAGTAATTCTTAATTATATGCTCTGGAGGAGTCGAATCCCACTCGACTTTACTAAGCCAAAGTTCCTTAATAAGCAGCTTTGCGTATAATACGACTGGCGCTACTAAACCAAGCATATCAAACAAGCGAGCTACGGTAGATAGTATAATTCGCTTGGTACACTTCCCTCCAGCGGGCGGGGATGTAGTCACAAAGAAAGTATCATTAGAGGGTTCCCAAGACAATCCTAATACCTTAGCGACATTTTGTTGGTCGTTAAAGTCGACACAAGCGCGGTGAGAGTCAGGAAGACTCTGTAAAAGTGCGGTTGAATTGCTGGACCACTTGATTAAATCAAATGCGCCAGCTTTAAAAAGAGATATTAACTCTTGCGATAAACGCGTAGCGGTTTCTTCATTTATGCACGAATGGACTAAATCGTCCATGTACAGTTGAGAACTAGCGACGGCTGCTGCTTCAGGGTACTGAAGACCTTCATCCAAGCAGAGCTGCTTAATAGTGCGCATGGCCATATATGGACTTGATTTAAGCCCAAAAGGGACACGTGTAAATTGAAAGGTGCGAATTTGCTCTGTTTCATGAAAACGAAACAAAATTTTCACGAATTTATAATCGTGCGGCGGCAAGCAAACTTGCATATACATTTGGCGAATATCTGAAGTCATAGCAACTGGAAACAGGCGAAAATTCAATAACAGAGTGAATAAATCTGCCTGTAGATTTGGACCAGTGTGCAAGACGTCATTGAGCGATTGTCCTGAATGCGTTTTGGCACTCGCGTCCAGGACAATTCTAACGCGAGAAGTTGCCTTTTCGGGCCGAATTACTGCATGATGAGCTATAAAATAGCCCTCATCAGTGTCTTCGGAATCAGGAACTTCGACAAGATAATCATTTTTCATATAATCGGTAATGACTTTATTGTAGTCATCACGAAGGGTGGGTATTTGCTTAAATTTCCTTTCCAGGAATAGCAACCGGCGATGAGCAACAGCTCGTGAATTGCCTAATTCTGAAACATGCTTAGCAAAGGGTAAGGCAACAGTGTATCTACCTTCCTCATTGCGGGTAACAGAATTGGTATATAAGTTTTCACACTCAGTCTCTTCAGGACTAAGGAAGCGTTTATACGGGATCTCTTCTAATTCCCAAAATTTATTTAGAGTTGACTCAAGGTCACTGTGAACCAAAGCGGTGAAGCAATTGAAATAAGCATTGTCCTGCAGAATATAATCACCATTCTGAGGATAATCTCCCATTAATACATAGCCAAACGTGGTTTGGCAAGCGGGGGGAGCACAAGACCCAGGAGACACTATCACGTTCCCCAAATATATGTAAGGGAAAAGCTGGACTCCTAACAAGAGATCAACATTGCCTGGAATATTCCAAGTCACGTCTGCGAGAGGTAAGTTTGCAATGGCTACTAAGTCGCATTTGCTAGTTTCAATAGGGACCTCGGGAAGCGGGTTTGTTATACAGTC
This sequence comes from Thaumatotibia leucotreta, assembly GCA_025490895.1. Taxonomy (NCBI): domain Eukaryota; kingdom Metazoa; phylum Arthropoda; class Insecta; order Lepidoptera; family Tortricidae; genus Thaumatotibia; species Thaumatotibia leucotreta. The sequence goes on along the minus strand of JALPQI010031681.1, from coordinate 36,288 downwards.
TACTACTATTGCGCGTATGAAGTATCTGCAATTTGGATGAAAGCGCGATTCAACGGTTAGATAAACATATCCGTGTACCGGGCGTGACATTTTACAAACGCCATTAATATAGGAATTAGTTAGCGGTATCACTGGCAAATTAAGTGACCTGCAACAATCCAGTGTAATCAAATGGTTTTGAGCACCGTTATCAATCATACTTCTTACTATCAACCTACCATCACCATCATGACATCTGACGTATACATGGGCAGTGGCTTGCAGTATTGCAGATTGAGGATTTGACACTGTCAAAGAAACCGAAGCAACTCCAGGAGGCTGCGTTGCAAGCACATCAGATGATGTTGCCATATTACTAGGCGAATACGGTACAATAGCAGAATTTACTACTTGCGGGGTGCATGCACAATTCGGACATGCATTTGGGATACTTGCATCTCGCGAAGACGGACCAGCGTGTATAGCGGGTGCGGAAACTAATGGTGTATCATTATGAACATTAGCAAGTAGCTGAGTCGACTTGAGATCCGCGGAAGCAACCTTGCCCGCTTCGAAATGCAAGAGCGTATGATGACGCCTTTGACAAACGTTGCAAGTGTGACGCGAGCTACATTTAAGAAGCGTGTGTGACGTACTAAGACAGTTAACACAACCATGTTTGCTTTTAATTAATTCATATCTTGCTTGCGGAGAAGTCATGTTTTTAAATTTCGCACAAGAGTACAAATTCGAATGATCCTTTTTATTGCACAATACACAAGCTTGATCATTATTCGCGGAGCTTGCAGCGACGTTGCTGCTGGCTAAAAATGCCTTATATGTAGTTTTAGCTGGTGTATTGACAATTGGTTTGCTGACCGTACTACTGTTGGATCTTTCCAAAATCTTCACTTGATCTTGTACGAATGAAACAAATGAACCATATTTAGGAAACTCCTCGTCCCGAATGGTCATTTCAAAGTTTTGTAAAACCTGTGAGTCGGTTTTTCTTAAAGCGCAGTTCAAGAAAATAAAATCCGTTAAATCCGGAATTCCTAACTGCTTCAGTGCAGCAATGGACGCGGAATACTTCTCAATGAAGTTGTTAAGACTGCTGGAATTAAATGTGCATGGCTTAAGATCAAGCACATTATTCAGGTAATAAGTACCTAAGGCGCGTTTATCCTGATATTTTTTGACAAGACTGTCCCAAATTATGGAGTACGTTTCACCATTAGGCACTATGCCAGCAGTTAATTTCAAAGCGTTGTTAGTTAACTTGCTGACAAGATATTGCACACGTTGCGAGTCAGACAACTGGTTATTATTATGAATATTAGCCTTAAATGTTTCATAAAATATTGGCCAATTTTCAGTCCGGCCATCAAAGGACGGCAGTTCGATAGGCGGGAGTTTGACAGCTCGGAACCCGTCGCCGCGGCTCGCAGATGAGGTAGCTTGCGGGGATGTTTTAGAAATATTATTGCGAGCGCGCTTTATTCGCGAATACATATCCTCGAACGAATCTAAGGCGGCGTAATCGGGGTCAGAGCCAGGAATGAGTGACATTGTACATTCATTAATGTCGTCAAGAATCGCTTCGAAATTCGAACGCAGATCGTCGATTGTTTCGCTATCAGCCATGAAAGCTTCATTACTTCGTGATTCGAAATTCGATATTTTTTTAGACGCATCGTAAATTCGAGAAACACGTTCGAAAATCTTTTCTTCCTTAGATTTTAATAGCTTTATTTTATTTTCTAATTCAGATTTTGACATATTGACAGCATAAAATGCAAATGTCAAATTCTAAACATATGAAAATCAAAAACAAACAATATGAAAGCGGAAAAAATATGAAATGAGCGGTTTAAATATACGAAATGCGTATGAATATGTCTGTGCCGACCAAATTACGTCGACCACAGACGAGCGGTAAATGAATATGTCTGTGTCGACCAAAATTACGTCGACTACAGACGAGCGGTAAATGAATATGTCTGTGTCGACCAAAAATTACGTCGACTACAGACGAGCGGTAAATGAATATGTATACGCGGTTCAATTACGGGTTCGAAAAGGACTAAAAAATGCTTACGCAATAAGTGCTTACGCAATTTAGAATTTTGAGGAAAGGTTGCCGATAGCTGGAGGCGCTAGGAAATATTAATAAAGTGTTCTAAATAAATAATTTAGAGCTCGCAGGAGACTTACCTTTGAACTATGGAATGCAGCGGTTCTTGAAATATAATTATATTCGTTGTTTGTATCTCCAGGCGGGTGATAGTTACGGCGGCGGTAACACTTTATTGCAACGATTCCTCTTTTGCGGCTTTTTAAACGAGATTTTAAAAATCTTCCGTTTTCGTTGACAAAATGATATAGACTGACTTTTCTGTTTTCTTGACGTATTAAAGAGAATGAATGTAGGTGGCCAGCAAGTCACCTGCTGACTATGAAAGAAAATAGTTTAGGCCGAAAAGGGATTTAGCGCACTAGCGCCACCAATAGGAATGAACATAAAATACAAATACCTATTTTATGATAATGCCATCGAATATTATAGCAGTTACTCGAATAAAAATTATATGAAGTTTTGTAATCGCTTTTTTTTTATTTGCAGTAGTAACTAGTGAAGGTTCTCTAATTTTATCCAGGATTATGAAAACATGGTAATTTGGAAATATTCACATTTAGGTATATACTTACCTATTCAAAGTGTTTTGGCACCAAAGAAGCCTAAACTAGTAGGTAGTAGCCTAGTATTATAATGCTAACCTTCGATGATATCGTAATAATTCTAAATGCTAATTATTTAGTCAAATGTAGTCATACAAATATTATTTCTCTTGACACCATATACCTGAGAATGAGTACTGGTATACAGGTCTTCTTGTCGTATCCGTCCGGATTTTATTATATCCGATATTCCGATAAATAATATTAATTCCGATAGCTTACAGATGTATTAACGTTAACTAATGTAAAGATTTGTGTGCTTACTGCTTACCATGAGCTGCCGTCGAGTTATTAACGCCGACTTACTTTCTATCCATCCCGCTCGCACTCGCGTATTGATGCGAGCGAGCCGGATAGAATGCAAATATTTGTATCACTTATACTGGTACATTAGGGTGACAGATCAATATAGAAAGTAAGTTACACAGGCTAACATTAACGACTATAAAAAAATCATACCCAAATAAAGGAATACTCATGGTTTTAGTGTTAACGTACCTACACAACTAATCAAACCAATTAAATTTATCAAACTGTATTGTTTTAAAAATATCAAATTTACACTAAAACTAGGCTTTAATTTAGTGATTAGAAGCTGCGACTATATATAACATGGACGTCTAACGCCAGCTCAAAAATGCCTCCAAAAACAATTGTTCAATTGTACCAAAATGGGCAGGACATAGCACTTTTCTTAACAACGCGCATATTTCGGCGCAATCTCTTTGACAATTGTTTATAGAATATAGCCAATGAAAACTTTGATGGACCAATCACAACTATTTTTAAATGGTGGTTTAAGTTTTTATAGATTGACATTGGAATTCATTGCCGTGATGCATTGAAGAGGGGGTGACACCTTACAACTAAAATTCAGGACCGTTTTTGAAAGGCAATGAAGTATGGCGTGCTGCTTCCATGTTTTATTTGTTCGTAGATTAGAAGATAATGATACGTGATGAAGGATCTAGTTGAATGATTTAGCGCATTGACATTATTACTTGGAACATCTTTTCACCATCGTTCTTATGCTTTAGCATAAATATAAATTTAGAGAATATCGAAATATTCAATTATTTGAACGTAGAATTTGTCAAAGTAAGTATGCATTTATTTATATTTAAGTACTACGTTCGTTTTTTGTAAAAAATACCGTCTCAAAAAAAGGCTATGTTTATTAGTATTTGTTATCGACTTTGTGTTTGACTAGACTTTAAATTTGAGATGAATATTTGCTAGGAGGGGTTATCATTGACAAACCAATTACTAATTTTTATTTAAATATTACATGTCATAACCAGTCAGTTTAGGCATCAGCCGCGAAAGCTGAGGACGTGGGTTCAAATCCCAACTCTGTCGTTGGGAAACTTCGGTATTTTTTTCTTTGGTATATGTACATTGTACATATACCAAAAACTACTACTTAAAAAGATATTTAAGAAAAACAATTTGAGTTGTTCCATAGCAAAAATTTTTTTTTGTTTAAATGGGACTATACATATTTACAATAACCATAGATGCTGAAGTTTCTGACAACGGTTGTCTCTTTAGCGATTGTGTCACCACGATTTTTCTATTTTATTGAGACTTACAATAAAGAGTATGTTATCTTCTGAATAACACCATCCTCCCAGATGATCCTCAAAATAGTAGGCGAGTTGGCCCTCGTTGGGGCTATAGCCTCAGTCTTCATAGTGGCAGCGCAAGGTCGAGCAGCGGAGAAGGCTGCAGAGGAAGCTTCTGGCAGGGACTATATGAGAAAACTGGATAAGCTTACTTCCAAGCTGAAGAATAGACTGACAATCGCAATTTGGGACTATGAGAGTAATATTACTAAGCAGAATGAGGAACATATGGTAAGCTTACCTTTTGAGTCGATTGCAAAAAAAACATAGTTATAGTCAAATTCCGTGTAACAACTTTCGGCAAAGACAAAAAGCGACAAATTAAAATAATAGAATTTATACTTTCGTGAGACATAACAACTATAAATATAAGTAAACGGTTAAACTCACGCAATATTTAGTCAATACGCGCTCCTAGGCTCTCCGAAATATGTTGCGCGTAGTGACGAAATATATCACAGTTTAATTATATTTATAGTTGTTATGATCACTTAAAATATATGTATATATTTTAAGTGATCAACAACATGCGCTCACATGTTTTAAATTTGCTGCGTTTTTCTACTGCCAAAGGTTATTGGATACTAGGGTAGAGTTTGTATTGTATGACTTACATTCGTAATCAGTAGGCGCGATCGTGATTTTTGTTTTCATTATGACCTTAATCACCTTAATGATGTTCATTTTGCAATCGACCTTTTTACAAAGCTTTTGAGTCTATCCATTAGGGTGTGATTAGGTTATCCAAATACGAGTATGTGCTATTTCACATAAAAACAATTCTGTTACAGTTGCAAGTTTCATTAGATGTTGCAGAAGAAGAGAAAGAAAACTGGAAAGAGACAATGACGTACTCATGGAAAGAGTTTGAAGACGTAGACTTGAAGAGGATGTTCACAAAATACTCAAAACCGGGCACATCAGCGTTGCCAGAGGACTTGAACGAGAGGTTTATACATGCGATCAGCAATATGCAGTCTACTTACGCGAAGGCGACGATTTGTGATTACAGGATAAAGACAAAATGTGATCTCCATGTGGAACCAGGTAAGAATCTTTAAAACGAAGACTATTTCTTTTTTCAGACACTGCTTTGAACTCCATTCTCATACCTATATAACCATTGAACTCATCAGTGGAACGGAATCTATAATTTTCTTTTAAAGTGGATACCATTTCTATATTTGGAAATATTCAGGATTTATTTACATTATTTTACTATCCTAGTGTTTGGAAGATATCCGTAAATAAATAAATAACTTGGGACATCTTACATAAATCGATCTAGTCCCACAGTAAGCTCAATTAATGCTTGTGGGTACCTAGCGACGATATAATATATAATAAATATTTACATAAACAGGCAGATTTTTCATTCATCGTTCACATTTTAGAGGGTTGATTTTGAGGTCATATTGGGGAAAAAAAATCTCATGTTCCATATTTCCGTCTACTAATATTTTTTTGAATCGGACGTCGGTCTCATAGTAAAAGCTCATCAATATGACCTTAAAACTAACACCCTAAAGTTGGGCCGATGAATAAAAAATCATTCTGATGATACTTAAATACTTAGCCTTGACCAAGTATCTAAGTACGACTTGCATTCCAGATGTCACCAACATTTTCGCAAACAGCGATGACCCTGAGGAGCTGAAGCATGCATGGGTGGAATGGCACAAGGCTGCCGGTGCACCATCCAAAGGAAACTTCACTGAGTATGTGCAGATGAATAATGAGGCCGCTCATCTTAATGGTAAGCTTCTGCAATCAGTTCCGCAGATATTAGTTTCGATAACGGGTAATGATTTTGATAACGTGGCCATATGAAAGTTTCGCTATCACCTGATCATCTACAGGTTTTAAGTCTAATACGAGTGAAGCTCTTAACAGGGGCTAGTTAAGGACATAATAAGTACATAATGATAACTTTTAATTACAATTAGAGCAACTTAATTATACGTAGGTACGAAATAATTCGGCGAGCAATGTAGAGCAAGACACTTAAAACCTTGTTCAGAAAGACCATCTTAACGCGTTTTTTACAGTTGGGATCACAACCCCGTAGTTACCCTTTATTTTAGGTAATGGATTACCTATCCATATATATAAAAGAAGAAGCTCCCTGATAAAGATGCACGCACAGCCTAAACCCCTGGTCCTAGAGACTCAAAATTTGGCACGTAGGTTCCTTTTATGGTGCAGACGAGCACTAAGAAAGGATTTTTCAAAATTCACCTTCTAAGGGGTTGAAATGGGGGTCCAAAGTTTGTATGGCGAAATAAGATTAGTTGAACTATTTTATCCGAAACTTCGCAAGAGTATTCTTTAAAGTAATTGAGTAAAGGTAGGTTTAAGGTTTTTGAAAATTCAACCCCTGAAAAAGGTAAAAAGGGTGACGAAGTGAAAAAATCAAGTTGGGTATCGTTTCTATGGTTTATCGGGACGTAGATCACAAAAATAATAACGATTTTAAAATTTAACGCGGCGGACGTGAAATACTATGTACACTGTTATGGTGTGATGGGGTTTAATTCGAAAAATATCAATATAATTTTATTATTTATGTTCATTTCTGGTTCTAGAGATTCCAAATATAGCGCGTAGATTTCTTTGAGGGTGTATGGGTGCTCTAAAAAAGGTTAAGTCAAAATCCACTCATTAGAGGGTGCAATGGGGGTCGAAAGTTTGTACGGGGAAACTTGACTATTTAAAGACATGTTTTAGGGTTTTTTGAGAATTCAACTCTTGAAAGTGGTAAAAAGGTTAAACACTTTAAACAGTAAAAAAACAACATGGTTATCGTTTCTATAGTCTATCGTGTCGCTGTACCGAGGTGTACGTGAAATACCATCTCCTCTGTTATGGTCTCATGGGCTTGCGGGTTATGACACTTATGACAGGGGTATCGTTTTTGTGTGTATTTCTGATTCAATAAATTCTAAATATAGCATGTTAACCAACGTTAATAACCTTTTAAGTTTTCTTGAGTTTTCACGCGATAGTAATCAAAAGTACATATATCTGTGTATCCAAGAGGTTTTTTCTAGAGTCAAAACAGCCGTCACCATAAATTTCGTCATTTTTGATCCAATTGTGTAAATCGATGTATCGGGATCCCAGGGGTTCTTATTAACAAACTGCAAAAAAGGCTGCCTATTAAATTCCCGTTTCGATATTGTCCGTCATAAAAATCGATGGTAATCTGAAGTTCTGACTGATCTGTTCATCATAATGAAGCAGACGTCAAATTTGCAAGAAACGGTAACAATCTTGACTTACTTCAAATGTTAATCAGCTCGGCTAAGGCACTGGTATCACCGCGAGCTACTAGGCTATGAACTATCGGCTATAAACACGAACAAAAGATACGCACTCCCGTGCAAATAAAAGAGACGGCGATACTCGCCCAGCTATCAGCTATCACCGCCGGGCGAGTATAGCCGTGTCTCTTTTATTTACACGGGAGTGCGTATCTTTTGTTCGTGTTTATAGCCGATAGTTCATAGCTTAGTAGCTCGCGGTGAGACCTGTGCCTCATTATGATCATCTTTGTAAATCATGGGAATTGGGAAACGACAAGTGATAGTTTATCATCAAAACACAACAATCACCTATGTGAGTGTATGTAAACTTTTAATGATAAAAACATTTGTCGGTTACCAGATGGTAAAGATGACCATAATATGATAGCGGATTTTAATAATAATCGATACTTGAAATGTCAAAACGTTCCAAGTAATGAATTTGAGGTCAAATTAATTTGCACAAAATGGTCGGCACCTTGAATTTATTTATTTTGAACCCGACCTTAATAAAAATCGGTATCTTAGGATCTAAGGGGGTTTTTCATAACGATTTTGAGGTAGGTACAAAAAGTGAGAAGTTATCACATCTAAAATTTCTTGAACTTTAATTTGATATTGATAAAAATCGATACCGATAATCGATATCGATTAAGTTGAATACGACCGTGATAAAAATTATTAGAACGCGGCCGAGCCGCGGGTAAAAGCACCATCCGCCACACTTAAATCGGTTAAGACAAACGCGAGATAATCGCGGGGAAACATTAACACGCAGTGAATAGATATTAGTACGCGGGCGAAACCGCGGGTAACTGCTAGTGCAACTATATCGTTAATTGTTTGAGTAGTAATGAAATTAATTGCCAAAAAAAACATTTTTTCTGTAAAAACTAGGATACGACAGCGTTGCGGAATGGTGGCTCAGCGAATACGAAGCGTCTGATAGCGAGAAACAGTTCGCCTCTCTGTGGAACCAGATCAAGCCTCTGTACCAGCAGATACACGCATACGTGAGAGGCAAGCTGCGAGCAAAGTATGGTGAAAATGTAGTGTCGGCTAAAGGACCTATTCCGGCGCATTTGTTGGGTAAGCTAAACATCATCATTAGCCTATATTACTCAACTGCTGGATGGCCTCTCCTATTGCTTATGCGTATGGACGCAATAGGAGGTAAATGCCCATAATCGCCACACTGGGCAAGCGGATTGGCGATCGCAGTAGTGTGTTCACTGTGATGACCCTGCTGCTCATCATCATCAATAAAGGAAGGGTCAGTGACACTTCATTCCCTAAGTCGACTTTTGAAGAGTTGGGATGATGACAAATGTATTCTTACTGCCGTCACCACGCGGCGCAAAGCTAAATGAGGATTCATATATAATAACAAGTATCAAGTGGGTGGCGTTAATGATGGAGAGGTCTTGACCCTGACTCCGGGACATTCCTTGTGCAAAAAATGACAATAACGATACAAAACGGCAAAGTTGCAAACTAGTACGGTCAAATCGTACATAATTTTACCCTAAACTCGCAAATCAAGTAGTATCGCTGCATTTTTGGTATGTTGTTTAGACACCATAGGACAGTATAAAACCATATTTTGCAAGCAAAAAAAGTTGTGCTAGCTGGGTAGTACGTGAAAAACTGCGAAATTTAGGGCCATTTTTTAGTTTCTGATTTTTATTAAAAAAACCTTACGTTTTTTGATATCATATGTAAATAAACGTTTAAAGACTAATAAATTTCCAACAAGTTGAGCTAACATGCATTACCGTAGGTCTTATAGTTTCAGAGATTCGAGACTTTAAAAAGTACCCCTTTGTAAACTAGATAAAATTTTGTGTTTTGCTAACGTTTTCGACTTAATATAGCCTCACCTAATTATGCTACGAAAAACATGCAATAATGACCTTATAGCGCACTTAATATTCTTTAATTTAAGGGTAAAATTAGATCAGTGAACTTTGTAGTTGAAAGTATAAACCCGAAATTCCAAAGGCAGGAGGCCCGCTATCTAAGTTTTTCATACAAATCGCAAGTCGAGTTGCAAAGCTGCAATTTTGGTATATTATAAAGGCCTTATAGGTATATACGAAAATGCATATTAAAAGAAAAACAAAAAATAATTTGGGCATAGGACGTAAAAAACGGAAAAAATTCGCACTTTTTTTAGTTTTTGACGTTTAACTTAAAATCTATTATCTTTTTGATTCTGATTGCTATAAAACTAAGAAAGAACATTAAATTTTAAAGGATTTGACCTAAGTTGCATCACCGTAAGTTATATATATTTTGAGATACGGCATTTCATAAAGTGCCCGTTTATCAAAACATAAACAAATTTTAGGTTACGTTAAAGCTATTCACAAAATATTGGCAAAACGTTCGCGCTAAGAAAAAAAATTAATTGTAGATAATAACTACATTAAATTTGGAACAAATTGAGCCGATAACAATTACTGTAAGTCTTATAGTTGGGGGTATACGAGGTTTCAAAACATGCATTATTTTATTTTCTTAACTTAATGAAGGGCACATTTTGAAATGTCGTATCTCTAAATCTATATAATTTAGGGTAATGCAAGGTAGCTCAAATCCATTCAAATTTAATATTCTTTCATAGTTTTATAGCAATTAGTATCAAAAAGTTATAGTTTTTTAGTTAAACGTCAAAAACTAAAAAAAGTCCGATTTTTTTTCAGTTATTTACGTTCTATACCTAAATCCTTTTTTTTGTTTTCTTGTAATATGCATTTTCATATATCCCTATAGAGCCTATATAATATACAAAAATTGCAGCTTTGCAACACGACTTGCCATTTGTATGAAAAACTTAGATAGCGGACCTCCTGCTTTTTGAATTTCGCGTTTTTAGTTTCAATTAAAAAGTTTACGGACCTGATTTTACCCTTAAATGAAAGAATATTAATTGCGCTATAAAATAATTATTTCATGTTTTTCGTAGCATAATTAGGTAAGGCGATATTAAACCAAAAACGTTAGCAAAACTCAACATCTTATCTCGTTTACAAAACATGGTACTATTTGAAGTCTTGAATCTCTGAAACTATAAGACCTACGGTAATGCATGTTATCTCATCTTGTTACAAATTCATTCATTTATAAACGTTACCTGATATATATTGTCAAAAAACGTAAGGCTTTTTTTATAAAAATCAGAAACTAAAAATAGACAGTAAATTTCACAGTTTTTCACGTATAACGCAGCTAGCACAACTTTTTTTTGCTTGCAAAATGTGGTTTTATACTGCCCTATGGTGTCTAAATAACATACCAAAAATGCAGCTTTACTACATGTTTTGCGAGTTTAATGTACGATTTGACCGTACTAAACGTGATGGACGCTTTTGAGTTGGAGATGACACGGGGCGGGTTATTTGACTAGTATTTTTGGTACTGTTTGTGACCTGTAAATTGTATGTTTTTATTTAGTGGGCAATATAATGATAGCACGTCACAGAGGACTGGTTGGTCTGTGTAGCACGTAATTCAATACTAGAAGTATATTTACCCATTAGTATCAAGTTACAGCCAATAGAAATTGCTGAAAACAAATGAATACTTAAATTTGGTAAAAAAACTTTGAATAAATACGAACTTAGGATAATACTGATAAGTGTAAGAGTTGTTAACACATGGAGTACACGAAAAAACATTTTGAATAGTTACTAGGGCTCTTTACATTGTTCAGGATTCTCTTCCACGTCAACGTAATTAATTAATGAATAATTTTCAGAGTATTGTTTCAACCACGCATTATTGTATAATTTTTCAGGAAATATTTGGGCTCAATCTTGGACCAACATTGAAAAGTACTCCAAACCTTATCCTGATAAGCCCGATGTAGATGTCACAGCTGCGTTACTTAAACAAGTACGTTACATTTTTGTTGTATATTGCTTAATAAGCTCCTCTTCTGATGAGTAAGTCTATATTCATTAGCCACCAATGATTTTTCTATCGAAGATGGATTGCAGGATATAATGGTATTTTTTTTAATTTAAACTTTCGTGAAACATTATAACCATAATTGTAATTGAACGGTGACTACGAGCGACGGGTCGTAGTGACTAAATAAATGCAATGACTAATAATATAGCAATGACTATAAATAAAAAAATGACTTTTACCGTTTCATAATATGTATGGCCTTTTTAAATTTATTTTTAAAGTATTTATACAATCAGGTTTCAAGAATTGTGTGCGTGGATCTTTAAAAAAAGGTGCTTTCAAGAGGAAAAACTTCTGGAAATATACTTTAATAGGTACTAACATGATGGTAATTGAGATGAAATTTTGTGCCTCATACCTCATACGAATTCGACGAGAAATTAAAATGACTAATATGACTTGAATTTTAAAGATACGCTCCTTCCAACTATGGTTCCCTTCTCCCTCACTTGCATAATTTGTTTTATTGCTCTGCATTTATTAATTTTGCTGTTTCAATAGAACTACACTCCGTTAAAAATGTTCAAAACTGCCGAAGAGTTCTTCACATCCCTAAACCTAAAGGGTCTACCAGATCTGTTCTGGGAAAAGTCGATTCTTGAGAAGCCTGATGACGGACGAGAAATGGTGTGTCACCCTGCAGCTCGGGACTTTTATGATGGAGAAGATTTCAGGTATTCTACAATTGATGTACCTTTTAACTACATCATCATCATCATATAAACCGAAAGATGTCCACTGTTGAACATAGGCCTCTCCGAAAGATCGCCATATTTAACTACATACTCAATTATTAAGCACCTAGTTTTTTATGTACATGCAGCTGGCGAGAAGCTCCTTCGTATCTCTCCCTCGATAGTTTTGCATGTCTTTGATCAATTTAAACCAACAAGTACGGTATAGTAAGAGCATTAGCAAAGAGTTTTAATTGTATAAGTAGTAGCACTATTTCAATATTGGGATTACCCTGTCGATAAACCTTAAATTTTATTTTGCACACACGCTTTTTTACCTCAGAAGAGTATGGTTTACAATCTACGTGTAACCGTTTCAAGTAGGTAAGTACTACATTAAATTTATCACTTTTTGTTACAGAATCAGTCAATGCACAGAAGTGTCGAGTGCGTTCTTTAAGACTACGCATCACGAATTGGGGCACATCCAGTATTATTTGCAGTACAAAGACTTGCCTGTTGTGTATAGGGAAGGAGCCAACCCAGGTGACAACCCAGTGAAACGTGGCCGCTCACAATGGACCTCATAAGAAGGCTCAAAGTCACCCAAAGGGCAATGGAGAGGGCTATGCTAGGAGTCTCTCTGCGTGATCGGATTAAAAATGAGACCATCCGCAGCAGAACCAAAGTAACCGAAATAGCTCTCCGAATCGCTAAACTGAAGTGGCAGTGGGCGGGGCAAATTGCGCGTAGAACCGATGGCCGTTGGGGCGGGAAGGTTCTCGAGTGGCGGCCACGTACCGGAAGACGTAGCGTGGGTATGCCCCCCACAAGGTGGACCGATGACCTGGTGAAGGTCGCGGGAGTCCGCTGGATGCCGGTGGCGCAGGACCGGTCATTGTGGCAATCTTTGGGGGAGGCCTATGTTCAGCAGTGGACGTCTTTCGGCTGATGTGATGATGATGATGATGAGACTCATTCATACTAAAATTATATTTCATGCGGGTTTCTCACGCTTTTAAGTCGAACATGTTTGACATGTTTCGTTTCGTATAATATGAAGAGCTTTTTCAAGACTTAATCGCTATAGCTGTGCGACGAAGATGTGAGTAGCCTATGTGAAATATAATTTTCATCAGCATCATCATCATCAGCCTATAATAGTCCACTGCTGGACGTAGGCCTCTCCTATTAACCCATAATTGCCACGCTGGGCAAGCGGATTGGCGATTGCAGTAATGTATCCACTATGATGACGCTGCTGCCCACCATCGAACTTTTATCAAATAATGGTCAGTGACACTCCAGTCACCCTTGGTTGACTCTTACGACACCCGCAGGAGGAGTTGGGGTGGTGACAAATGTATTCTTACTGCCGTCACCACACGGCAGAAATGGAGAAAATAATTTTAGTATGAATGAAAACAGGGGTGGACTGTGTAGTAACTAGAACAAAAGACTATCAATCTGAATCAGCTTATAATCGCTAACCGAATTTTAAAATTAATTTATGTTTACACTTTTATACTTTACTCAAGGGAACGGCAATTACATGCAGCATTTTATAATATAACTCCTTAATTTTATTAGGTTTCCATGAAGCTATTGGAGACGTCATAGCCCTGTCAGTAGCGACTCCGAAGCATCTTCGAGTTGTAGGCCTGCTGGAGGATAAAACCGATGATGAGGAGTCGGAGATTAATCAGCTATTCAAAATGGTAAGTTTTGACATTAGGAGATTTATAATACAAAAATCTGTGAACAATTTACACACGATTGTAAGTACCTATCCATGGTTATATGGAGCAAAATGTATCTGTACGATAGACTGACCAGCTGAGAGACGTAGACGCATCTCAGAAATTGTGAGAGACGCAATGGACCGGGATCGTTTTTGGCGAATACGCGTTCGTGCTGGAACAACTCAAGATATGCCATCACCAACGACGATCATCAGTCATGATGATGAATGTGCATAAAAACAAAAAGTTTCTTCAGTCTTTTAATGCAGTCGCCATTAAATATATCGTAGCATCCGAAACGATCAAAACTATTTGAAAATGCCTCTATCGTTATTGCAATAAAGGCGTGCTCAGACGTCTGTGATGTTTTGAACGCTCAGGACGCTACCATATATCACTGTACCAACTTTATCTCAAAATAAACACCTTAGTTTATATTGTTACATTTCGTGGAAACGTACGTCCTGTACTTTCTGTTCCAGGGTCTTGATAAAATAGTCGTTATCCCCTTCAGTTACCTCATCGACTTGTTCCGCTACGCCGTTTTCAGAGGTTTCACTTCTCCAAGAGATTATAACTGCCATTTCTGGCAACTAAGAGAGGCGTTGCAGGGCGTAGAACCTCCTGTAACAAGGACTGAAGATGATTTTGATCCGGCAGCAAAGTATCATATTACTGTTGGTGTTGAATATATGAGGTAAGGTCTGCTTCCAAACGTATGTTAAGATACGTTAACAGTAATTCTTTACACGAAAAGCAAAGGTTGGGATCTAATTTCTGGAAAAACCAGTTGCTGACTAGATTATGTTTTATGTTTGGCTTCTTTCCACGATTTATAATGATAAAGCTTATGCTATTACTTCTTACTTCTATATCCACTGACCAAGATTGCAGATATCTTTCCAGCGCGCTTAATATTCAGTTATTAATGAAATCACAAAAGATTGACGTAGTAAGGAATTGCTTCATAGCTGATCGTATTACCATTATTCGTGACACCCGTAAAGCAACTAGAGACGTACGGTACACTTTAAGAACAGGCTGCATCAACTGAAAGTACTTGGAAGAGAAAGCTCAAGACGTATCTGGGTGATTATTTGAGGAGCGTTTTAACCGCTCAGATTCGTCGTTGTCGCGATTATTACCGAAACGGAAGGACGAGCATTGATTACACTAGACTTTATATTGGTACTGAAAAACAGTTACTTTAAAATAATTCTATTAGGGTCATCTCTGGTAACAATACTTGCTGAGACGAAAACGATGAAATAAAAACGCCAAACATTCACCCATCTAATGAAATACCTACCTTCTGCGGGACGTGAATGAGAAATAACAAAACATTCCGTTTGCTTAATAATTGTCTGATTTTTATTGCTTTTTTGGTTTCAGATACTACGTCTCGTACATAATCCAGTTTCAATTTCACCGAGCGCTTTGCCAGCTTGCCGGCGAGTACGTGCCTGGTGACACCAACAAATTGCTCTCCAAATGTGATATCTATAATAGCAAAACGGCAGGAAAAGCTTTGGGGTAAGACATCATTATTATTAAGTGAACTTTTTGAATTAAGACTTCATCGATGACACTCTATGGAGTCGCATAGTTTGTAATGTTTTTTCGTTAGCTTGATTATTACCAAGCTGTATATTTGTGGAAGAGCGTTCATTTGGAGGGTTGCTAAAAAGCATTTTCATTAAACTTGTACACTGACCGTGCCTCGCATGTGAGACTGTGGCTAGCCTTTATTCAATCAAATTGGGTCCGCGAAAGTGTTCAAAGTCCGCAGCATGTTCATATCTCCAAACGTGTAACTCTTAAGCGTGCTTATTGCTTTCCAGTTCCAAAACAATTAAGTGTGATGTATTTATTCACTTCAATCTGAATTTTTATTATGTTGTCTTGCAACAGTTGCCACAGTGGTCCACTTTACCTCTTAAATTCTCATACTACTGAATATCTCGAAGGTAAGGTAAATAGGTATCTCATAGGTAAGCGTGCTCGATCGTAGACTGCCGACAGGATGTAGACAGGAAAGCTTCCATCTAAGCTCACAACCTACTGGATACGACAACCCTGACAGAGTATCCTGGCGGCGAGACACGAAGAGATCCGATCTCAAAGTGAAATGGGATGGGAAATAAAGAGAAAGAGAGAAATGCTTCCATCTAAAAGCTAAGTAAGTTCTGCGAACTCATATAAACGCTTTTATATTTTTCAGTAAAATGCTGCGAATGGGCTCTTCCCGCCCATGGCCGGAGGCCATGCAGGTCCTCACTGGTCAGCGAAACATGAATGCCAGTGGACTCCTGGAATATTTCCAACCTCTGTTTGAGTGGTTGAAGAAGGAGAATGAGAGAACCGGAGAGTTCATTGGATGGGAGGCTAGCTCTGTTCGTAAGTGACTTTTTCATACGTGGGTTTTAAAATAAAATTGCTTGTAGATGATTAGGTAAAGTTGTGGTTTTGTTTATAAATTAACTTCTGCGATGAATATAACCTGATAATTTTAAAATCTTTGCTAAATCTTTACGGTAAGCTAAAATATTGATTTATCAATTTTATATATTACGTATCTTAACGTATAACCTCGAAAATTGTAATGGCCATGGCTGTAAATTAGTATAAACGGGCAGGACGGGGATAAACAATAGTATTCCAAAGTGGTGAACTAATTTTTCGCTGACACACATCATATTTAAATAACCCCCATACCGTATCTAATTGATATCCCCAGCAAATCTTAGTAATTTAATTAAAAATGCACTCGCATCTAAATTGTTTCGTAATGTTGCAGAATACTGCACACAGGAACAACTTATGGCGATGGAAGACTCTGACTTCTCAAAGAACTTGAACACACTCACCATAAAGCAAGCTACAAAATAAGTAAGTGTGATTTTTACCTGAAAATTATTTTCTACACTATTTCGTACCTTGTCATAGTCACAACAACGTGAGATAACTCTGGCTGCCTATCACAGTTCTGAGCCTTTTATTTTGACTGTCATTGCGACAAGGTACCCTATGTGTTGATTGTTGCTGCCTTGTAAATATGGCGAAAAGTGGATAGGTTAAAATAAATCTCTTTGTATAGTCAATCGTACAAATGTAGGCCTCAGGTGGGCCTAGTTGAATTCATAATTCACTTTGACTTGAACGGAAACAATTTTACACTTGTAGTCATACAAGTGTAAAATTGTTTCCGTTCGTTTCTGTAAGAAACTACAACGGTAAAGAATTATTCACTACATCTGTCTCATAAATCAAGCTTTGGTAAAATCAGTCAACGCAGTAAATCAGACAAAACGTTCAGAATCATCACAACAAATATTGTTGAAGAGGGAGCGTGTGCAAATTGTTTTGAACTCGCCTTAGCAACTTTTATTTAAGTACTGCAAAGTAACAAAGCAGAGTAACAAGTTCTGAATTCACAAAGTTAGAAGATTGACGAATACATTCACGAAGTAGGTTGAGGTGAAGAGCAATTTGCACTTGGGTGACGCATCTCCGAGCATTTGTAGTTACATAGTAGGCATGACCATAGTGGTTATAGTACTATCAATGTTGCGAAACCCAACTTGTTCTTGCAAAGAAGTAACTCTTGGTATCATTCAGCTTTTACTAGTGCAAAAAGTATTTTGACTTCAACTATCTGCTATTATACGGTAGCATAATGACTAGACCCCGGATTGTTGTGGCAGTGACGTCACAATAGGGTGATTTGGGGAGTAGATGGAACGGTAGAACAAAATGATACTTAAATTATAAGATAAGATAACATAAGAAATGACATATTATGTAAATTAACGTGACGTGCAGTTGCAAATAAAGCAAACAGTTTAAATTTAAGGTCAAACTTTATGTAGGTATGTACAGTTTGCATACATTGATTGTGCATATAAAGTTAATTGTAATAGTTATGTTTATGTAACATACACACATATTTTCTGAATGGAACAGTGGAACGAAATGATAATTTGACGAAAACAAGTAAAATTAAATATAAAAAATTTTGTTCAATTCAGTGGAAAATTTGTACTGGAATTTTATTCAAATTTATTCGATTACGTAGAGTTAATGAAATTATGTTTTTCTCTGGTAAAAAAATATTTTTTTATCTTATGTTATAATTTACGTATCATTTTGTTCTACCATTCCATTTACTCCCCAAATCACCCTATTGTGACATCACCGCCACAACAATCCGGGGTCTAATAATGACAGATTTGCAATTTATTTGTTAGATTTTTTTTTCAGTCTATCACCAATTTATTGTGTCGTGTAATTGTAATTATCATAAGATGTAACGTGAATTACTGGCGATACAAAAATATAAAAGTCCAAAAATGTATTCGACGATTTTGTATAAAGCTGCTTGTGTTTCTATCTTTTTCAGAGTAAGTCAACTACTCCGCATCTAAAAGGAGAAACCAGCCCAACCAACCCAGAAAGATTATTTATTATCATTACCAACAAATAAAATTTGATATTGTCCTTTGGATTTTTTTTATTGTTACTTGGTCATCAAGAAATCTCATATCCAATATCACTACGAAATTCTGGCTAAAATAAAATAGAATAGAATTAACATTTATTCGTGTCACACTAATGTACAGTGAAATAATAGGTACTAATATAATAATACAGTGGACAAAAAACAAAAAGACAACAAATAAGGGTATGACATATAAGATGGTGCCACGAAATGGTCTCATGTCAGCATGGTGCCGTCGTAAACCAGCGCTGATCTTCCGATGAGACCAGTATTCTGTGAATTTTTTGTCTAAGTCTAAAATCTTTAAGGCAGGATCTAATTTTTCATGCCGTATAGTATTTGTTTATATGACTGCCCAAACTTTTAAGTATATTATTGGCCGTATGGTGACAGTAGTACGAATACATTTGTCACCACCCCAACTCCTCCTGCGGGCGTCGTAAAAGTCGACTAAGGGATTGAAATGTCACAAAACTTCGGAGGGCCATCTGTACTAAAAAACGTCGTACGAGACACGTGCAAAAACGAAATTCGTAACTCGTGTCGATTTAAAACATCGCCACTCGTTTCGAATTTCATGTTTTTCGCACTTGTGTCGTAATGTACTATTATTTCCCCTTATTAGAAATCTATGTGGACTATGCCCCTAAATGCATGACAATTTGTTTATAATAATCTATAGTAAATGGGCAGGTTGGCATTACTAGTCCATAAACTTTTTTTTTAAATTTTACATAACATATTATGTTATGTCAGTGATCATCGATATTATCTTACTCGTATATTTATCTTATAGCAACTATAAGTGGCTTGCTAGATAATGCGGCTATACCGGTCTTATTTACTAGATGAGTATGATTTCCAAGGCTTATCGATGTCTAGATAAAAGCCACTTGATCTTGTCTGTTTGTCTGAGTTTAAGCAGTCGCGTGGCTTAGGTGAATACATACGGATCAACGGTAAATATAATATATAATGTTATTATATTTATGATGTATATCCTGTATAATATGGACGTCTAACGCCAGCTCAAAAATGCCCCCAAAACAGTTGTTCAATTGTGCCAAGATGGGCAGGACAAAGCGCTTTTCTTAACACCGCGCATATTTCGGCGCAACATCTTTGGCAAATGCTTATAGAATATTATATAGCCAATCAAAACTTTGATGGACCAATCACAACTATTTTTTAATGGCGGTTTAAGTTTTTATAGGTTGACATTGAAATTCATTGCTTCAGGACCGTTTTTGAAAGGCAATTTAGTATGGCGTGCGGCTTCCATGTTTTATTTGTTCGTAGTGTATATCATTGTTTTATTAGATTAGGTGTTTTAACAATGATCATAAAATTGAAGTATGGACACAATAAAAAATATAAACATTATAAAAAAACAAACTTAGGGTGTCGCCGGCAACGGGGCGCCCAAGCAGTCAGGTGAATCCACGGATTATCTTCAACCGTATCATGAGTTGGCAAGTGTCGATTACTCTAGGTTTATATGTAAAGCAGGCCGCCTCGCTCGCTCCAATAAGTGCGAGTGCGACAGAATGCTTTACGTACCGAATAAAACCTAACGTAACCGTTACTTGATAACTCATGGTACGGCTACAGAACTGCAGTACTGCCCAGTGGCGTAACAATAGGGTGGCGCAGGGCTGACAAAATGCCACGGGCCCCCGACCCAAAAGGGCCCCGGCCCAAAAGGCAGTGAATTTAAATTTAAAATTAAACTGGGCCCCTTCAAAATAATTTGCCACAGGCCCCAGATGGTATAGTTATACTACGCCACTGGTACCGTCTCCTGCATCTGAACTTAATCTTGACCAAACCATCTAGCGAGAGACTCATTTTAAACCGTTCGTTACAAGTGTTACTACTATTATGGAGACAATGATCGTCCAGTCGATTATTATTATTGGGCATCTTTTGCAAGACATATTACAAGAACTTACATAATAATATGACATAAAAAAATAACTAAAATACAAACAACTGTAAAATTATTACAAGAATTAAGTTTTAATAGAATTATAACTAACGTGAGACTCAAACACATTTAAATAATATGGTCGCGGGTACTCTATGATGAGGATTCTCTAAATGGATCGAAACAATGCTGAGTATAAGTTATAAGTTCCTCAAATTCAGTTGGTCACAGGTATTTTTTTAAGGTTTGAATGTCCGTTTTATTCCTATTTATCCCATATTATTTATTTATTGTTGAACTTGAAATAAGTAGTTATATAATCGTAAATAAATAGTTCCAAAGTTGGCATATTCTTTGTGCCAGTACGCTTTGTTGTCGCGGCGTGATTTGGTTACGCTTAAAACAACAGTCGAAAATTATAATTGTCCAACTGGTCGGGGTAATGCGAAATCGTGCCATCAGGTTCTATTACTTTCACTTAAAAATAATTAACGTAAAAAATACGTTTTTACTTTATGTATAGTCAAAGTATTTGTCATTTTTAGTACTTACGTACATGTATGATAGGAATGAACATAAAATACAAATATTATGGTCATGCGCTATCATGCCATCAAATATTGTAGCACTTACTCGTATAAAAATTATATGACGTTATGTAATCGCTTTTTCATTTACAGTAGTAACGAGTGAACGTACTCTAATTTTATCTAGGACTATGAAAACATGGTAATTTGGAAATATTCACATTTAGGTACATACTTACCTTTTCAAAGTGTTATGGCACCAAAGAAGCCTAAACTAGTAGCTAATAGCCTAGTATTATGATGCTAACCTTCGATGATATCGTAATAATTCTAAATGCAAATTATGTAGTGAAATGTATTCATACAATGTTGTTTCTCTTGACACCATGTATCTGAGAATGAGTACTGGGATAAAGGTCTTCTTGTCGCATCTTTATTATTCGTTAATGATTAATGACAATAATGGTTATATACTTCACTACTGACATATGACAAAAAGCAACAAAAAAATTATCTAACTTATAACTGCGTAACACCGTCCACCATTGGTTTCGGCTTTTCAACAAAAGACGTCAAAATCTTCACAAGCATGACAGACAGACCGACGGACTAATTCATTTACATACAAAGTACATACACACAATGTTTTCAGTTATCGAGCTAACTTTGTGTTATCGACGCGTTTTTGTGTTTTGTGAAAATGCCGTGTGGGTATTTTAGTGAGACTGCCAAGAAGGTTTTATTTGTAAGAGTCTTTAATTATTTCCGATATTCCGATAAATAATATTAATCCAATAGCTTACAGATGTATTAAAGTTAAGTTTGCAGTGTGGTGACGGCAGTAAGAATACATTTGTCACCACCCCAACTCCTCCTTCGGGTGTCGTAAGATTCGACTAAGGGATTGAAGTGTCACTAACCATTATTTGATACAAGATTGATGATGGGCAGCAGCGTCATCATAGTGGACACATTACTGCGATCGCCAATCCGCTTGCCCAGCGTGGCGATCATGGGCATTTACCTCCTAATGCGTCTATACGCATAGTTAATAGGAGAGGCCCACGTCCAGCAGTGGACTATCATAGGCTGATGACGTATTAAAGTTAACTAATAAGTAAGCTGCCGCCGAGTTAATCCCGTTCGCACTCGCGTATTGAATCAAGCGAGCCGGATATAATGTAAATATTTGTATCAATTATACTGGTAGGTATAATTAGGGTGACAGATCAATAAATAGAAAGTAAATTACGGAGACTAACATTAACGACTATATACCTACTCAAATAAATGAATACTCATGGTTTTAGTGTTAGCGTACACAACTTACAACAATTAAATTGATCACCCTGTATTGCTTTAACAATATCAAATTTAGACTAAAACTATACTTTAATTTACGGAGTAGAAATTAATGATACGTGATGAAGGATCTAGTTGAATGATTTAGCGCCTTGACATTATTACTTGGAACATCTTTTTTATCATCGTTCTTATGCTTTAGCATAAATATAAATGTAGAGAACATCGACTTATTCAACTATTTGAACGTAGAATTTGACAAAGTAAGTATGCATTTATTTATATTTAAGTATAGTTTAGGAAATATTATTCGTGTTTTGTGTTAACACTTACTAGACAATCACAATCAGCAGTCTAGCACTTTTCTATTATTAATGATGCGAAACCAAAGGTCGTAAGTAAGATAGTCAAACAATATTTCCCGAACTGTACTAAGTACGTTCGTTTTTTGTTAAAAATTACGGTCTGAAAAGGAGGTTCTGTTTATTAGTGTTTGTTATCGACTTTGTGTTTGATGTAAAGTAGACTTTAAAGGACCATGGGCAATTTTGTATGGAGCCTGGTCCTGAAACCAACAGAGCTGAAACTTAAGTCATTAAATAGGTCTTTAAATCTACTTTATTTCATTATATGGGCACAAAGCCGAATTCTATTGCAGAACTGAGATATTCATATTTAAATCAGGTAAGTTTTCTTCTAAAATATATCGCCGCTGTCGCAAAACCGAACGGCGTCTTTCTATTGCCATGTTTTCATATTATGATGATAAGTAAAACACGATATTCAACAAGAAATGACACCGAATGAACATAATTTAATGGAAATGTCGATATTCCTACCTTAATTTTTTTTAGGTTTGCTCAATACCTACCCCCCATAATCAAATAAACTCTGAATGAATTTATCGTAGCTTGTACTGACCACGACCAAAATATACGTACAAATATCTTAGTTCTGCAATGGAATTTGACTTAATGGCCATATAATGAAATAAAGTAGATTTTAAGACCTGTTCATTGACATAACTCTCAATGCTGTTGGTTTCAGGCCCATTTTGACGCATGGTCCTATGAGATGGATATTTGCTATGAGGGGTGAACATTGACAAACCAATTAGTATTTTTATTTAAATATTTCATGTCATAACCAGTCAGTTTAGGCATCAGCCGCGAAAGCTGAGGACGTGGGTTCTTCGATATTTTTTCTTTGGTATATGACATCTAACATTTAAATTTATATACATACCAGTATTACTGCTTGAAAAGAAATGTAATAAAAACAATTTGATTTTTCCATAAAAAATAAAATTAGTTTAAATGGGACAATACACATTTACAATAGCCATAGATATTCAAGGTTCTGGCAACGGTTGTCTCTTTAGCGATTGTGTCAACACCATTTTTCTATTTTGTTAAGACTCACAATAAAGAGTATGTTATCTTCTGAATAACACCATCCTTCCAGATGATCCTCAAAATAGTAGGCGAGCTGGCTCTCGTCGGGGCTATTGCCTCAGTCTTCATAGTGGCAGCGCAAGGACGAGCAGCGGAGAGGGCTGCAGAGGAAGCGTCTGGTAGGGACTACATGAGGAGACTGGATGAGCTCACTTCCAAGCTGAAGAATAGACTGACAATTGCCAATTGGGACTATGAGACTAATATTACTAAGCAGAATGAGGAACGTATGGTAAGCTTATCTTTTAGGTCCATTGTAAAAAAAATACATACAATTATATTAGTTGCCGATTTCTAAGAACGAACATTTGACAGTTTTGAGATGAGCCTTATATATATGACGTTATGACTATCGGAAAATAGTGAGTTCTACCCTCATATTAATATGGATTAATGTATAACCGTCAAAAGTTCATAAAACGATAATTATAGAAAATAAATTTAACGTCATAATCTTTGAGTTACGAAATAAAATTCCGTGTGACAACTTTTGGCAGTGATAAAAGGCGATAAATTAAAATAAATCTTTTCATAAGTGATCAATAACATGCGCTCACATTTTTAATTTTTTTGCGTTTTTCTACTGCCAAAGGTTGGAAAGAGTATACCAGGAGTTAGGCTAGGTAGTTTGTAACTTTGTATGATTAACTTTCGTTATACAATAGACGCTATCGTGATTTTTATTTTGATTAAGACCGTAAATATGTACATTTGCAACCAATTTTACAAAGCTTTTGAGTCTATCTTGAATAAAGGTGTCCAAATATGTGCTGGCTTTCACAAAAAAATAATAAATATTGTTACAGTTGCAAGTTTCGTTAGATGTTGCAGAAGAAGAGAAAGAAAACTGGAAAGAGACAATGACCTACTTATGGAAAGAGTTTGAAGACGAAGATTTGAAGAGGATGTTCACAAAATACACAAAATTGGGCACATCAGCTTTGCCGGAGGACTTGAACGAGAGGTTGATACAGGCGATCAGCAATATGCAGTCCACTTACGCGAAGGCGACGATTTGTGATTATAGGATAAAGACGAAATGCGATCTCCATGTGGAACCAGGTATGAACTCCAGTATCACACTGTCATTAAAAAAAGCAGTGTAACTCGATATAAAATTTCCTTATGAGGAAATTTTATATTTCTGATAAGTGAATAATATCCATCCGTAAAATTTGCAAGGTCGACGAATGTCAATAACAGCGGACGAATATTTTTCTGATACAACTTACTTCTAATCTCTATTAAGCATGTGCATAAAACGCTCAAAGTTGAGATTCAATTCGCATTTCAGATGTCACCAACATCTTCGCAAACAGTGATGACCCTGAAGAGCTGAAGTATGCATGGGTGGAATGGCACAAGGCCGCTGGTGCACCATCCAAAGGAAATTTCACTGAGTATGTGCAGATGGATAATGAGGCCGCTCATCTTAATGGTAAGTTTCTGGATCAGTTCTGCAGATATTTGTGTCGATAACTGGTACTGATCAAACTCATAACGCAGGTTTTTACGGGATAATTTGGTGTCAAAAGTCTTTTGGCCAAAATGGTTCTTTCTGACTGTAGTACAATCTATGTGCGAATGTCAAGCCCTCATCAGACAAAGGATAAAAGACTTTGGTTCCGGCTATCTGGAACCGAAGAAGGTCAAAATGCTGCCGATAGGGTGCGTCCTCAAAGTCCACAAACATATTGAGTTGATAGAACAATCCCTGGGATAGGCGAAATAGGGCAATTAAGCAAAAGATCCCATTGGGTTTCGACCCAATGCCCAAATTCCGTAAAATTCTCCATGTTATAATATCTTTTTTGTAAAACCTAGGTTATGACAGCGTTGCGGAATGGTGGCTCAGCGAATACGAAGAGTCTGATAGCGAGCAACAGTTCGCGTCTCTGTGGAACCAGATCAAGCCTCTGTACCAGCAGATACATGCATATGTAAGAGGCAAGCTGCGAGCGAAGTATGGGGAAAATGTAGTGTCGGCCAAGGGACCTATTCCTGCGCATTTGTTGGGTAAGCTAAACATCACATCCCATCATCAGCCTGTATTAGTCAATTGCTGGATAGAGACCTCTCCTATTGCTTATGCGTATGGACGCAATAGGAAGTTAATGCCCATAATCGTCACGCTGGGCAAGCGGATTGGCGATCGCAGTAGTGTGTTCAATATGATGATGCTGCTGCTCATCATCATCAATAAATGAAGAGTCAGTGACACTTCACTCCCTAAACCGATTTTTGGAGAGTTGGGATGGTGACAAATGTAATGTATTCTTACTGCCGTCACCACGCGGCGCAAAGCGGTAGTAGCATTTATTTGATGATGCACATAATATGTGAATACATTTATCATACTAGGGTTCTTTACATTGTTCTAATGACTTTGACGTTAACATATTTTTCAACGTGATGGTTCAACCGTGCATTATTGTTTTTTTTTTCAGGAAATATTTGGGCTCAAACTTGGACCAACATTGAAAAGTACTCCAAACCTTATCCTGATAAACCCGATGTAGATGTCACTGCTGCGTTACTTGAACAAGTACGTTACATATCTGCTTTTATATTCCTTAATCTCTCTTCTCATAAATATATGTAGCTCTTTTTATTTACCAGCCAACAATTTTTTTTTATTGACGATGATTGTCATTACGCTATGTGCCTATTTCGCATTTTTATGGGGTTATCGTAGTAAAAAAATATAGACTGCTGTAAAGCGTACATAAAATCATAGTTACTTTCAAGAGGAGCAAGTTGTAGAAATATACTGCAATTTTAACATGACACTAATCCAGATAATATTTTGTGCTTTGTAAAATTTTGCCTAGAAATATCTTCACTTCACTTCACTTCATCAGCCTATCTCGGTCCACTGCTGGACGTAGGCCTCTCCTATTAACTATACTATGCGTATAGACGCATTAGGAGGTAAATGCCCATAATCGCCACGCTGGGCAAACGGATTGGCGATCGCAGTAATGTGTCCACTATGATGACGCTGCTGCCCATCATCAATCTTGTATCAAAGTATGGTCAGTGATACTTATATCTTAAGTATATCTTAAATAAAAAATATATAATAGAAATATCTTAGTAATGATTAATGTGTCTATTTATCACATTAATCGTTAATTAAATATTTCTCGTCGTATTTTTGTTGTATTTATTGGGGTGTGTTTTGTTTTGTGCGTGAATTTTAGAAATATGCTTCAATTACAATCCCCGTCTCCCCCATTAGCATAATTGGTTTTCTTATATTTATATCTTTATCTTTTCTCTGAATATATCTAATAAATTTGCCTCTTCATATCAGAACTACACTCCATTAAAGATTTTCAAGACTGCCGAAGAGTTCTTCACATCCCTCAATCTAAAGGGTCTACCAGATCTGTTCTGGGATAAATCGATTCTTGAGAAGCCTGATGATGGACGTGAAATGGTGTGTCACGCTTCAGCTTGGGACTTTTATGATGGAGAAGATTTCAGGTAGGTATTCTACAATTGAAGTACCTTTAAACTACAAACTCTATTGATAAGTAGGTTTATTATAAGCTGCTAGCAAGAAGGTTTTTCGTATCTCCTCGTTAGTTTTGCTTGTCTTTGATTATTTTAATCCAGTTTAGGTAAGGTATGGTAACAGAATAAGCAAAGAGTTTTTTAGTTATTTTCCACAGAAGAGTATGTTTTAAAATCTCTGTGTAACCCTTCAAAGTATGTACTATAAAATTCATCACTTTTGGTTATAGAATCAGACAATGCACAGAAGTGACGAACGCGTTCTTTAAGACTACGCATCACGAATTGGGGCACATCCAGTATTATTTGCAGTACAAGGACTTGCCTGTTGTGTACAGAGAAGGAGCCAACCCAGGTAATTTAAAGACGAGAATGTATGTAAAATACATTCAGAAATATCCATATAATTTTAGACACTGGACAACGAATAATGAAAACAGGTACAAAACTTTCTCGGGGGAGCCTCACCCCTAGAGAACGCGTCCCCAGGTGGCGGATAGGGGCATGTCCGTTAGCGTAGGAACACTATGCTCTGGATAGGAGTGAAATAAAATAGCTCCCGCGGACCAACAGGCCGGAGAAGGAAACTCCGTAACAAAACCCCTCCACTGAGCCGCTACGACATCTTCGGAGTTAGAGTCACTGGAGTGCTGTGTGTTTGGGCTGGAGCACACAGTAGGGACGGCGGCGGATGAACCCGTCAGGGTGAACGGCGGCGCCCTCGTCTTGTGAAGATGAAGGCCTTGGCGTCAGGTGGCAACCGGCCGTAAAAACATTAGCCAAACAAAACTTCTCCTTGTACAATGACAGCACAACTTAAGAATAATACTGTAAAGGCTAGGGCGTACCCCGTAAGCGACGGTGAAATTATAGAGGCTATCGATGCGACAACATGTGTACCAAATGCTAGGGCGTTCCCCATAAGCGACGATAAAGACAAGAACAAGCGTTCGCATCCTAGCATAAACAAACTAAGATTAGGAACATGGAATCTAGGAACCATGACTGGACGCAGTGCAGAACTCAGCAATATCCTTAGTAATAGGAACATTAGTGCCTGCTGCATCCAAGAAACAAAATGGAAAGGTTCAAAATCCCGAGATATTGGACATGGATACCAACTTATCTACCATGGTGTTGACTCAAGACGTAATGGTGTTGCTATAGCCCTAGACCAAGATCTCCAACAGAGAATTATCAACGTAGACCGAAAGAGTGAACGAATAATAGCCGTGAAGCTAGCTATGGACCAACAACCCATTTTTAATATAATTTCGGCATATGCACCTCAGACAGGCTGCTCCACTACGGAAAAAACGGCTTTTTGGGAAGACCTTGATGACGTACTACTCAACATACCATCGAATGAGCTCGTACATATCTGAGCAGACCTAAATGGGCATGTAGGGGCTCAGAGTGACCAATAGAAGGCAGTTCATGGTAGTTTCGGATATGGAACCGTAAACCAGGAGGGGATGGAAATTCTAAATTTTGCAGCAAGATATAATTTCAAAATTATCAATACACAGTTTAAGAAAAAAGAAGAACACATAATCACGTACAAAAGCGCAAAAGCCACGACACAAATTGACATTATTGCCAAAGACTCCATGCTTAAATTGTATAAAGACTGCAAAGTTATTCCGGGCGAACCCATTACATCGCAACATCGCTTGCTTGTCTCCGCTATGAGCCTACCCAAACCCATCAAGGTCCGAGTAGACAGAACCGAGCGTATAAAGTGGACAGATATCCATACTGCAAAAGGGACACCACTTGTTGAAAGTATAGGGATGTACTTGCGGAAAGACCTCGAGGAGGACAAAACATCAGACAAAATGTGGCAAGACTTTGAATGTTTTTGTCAAAAAGAAGCCAAACAGCACTTAGGCATATCCAGAGGAGCCCTTCGTTCGGGTAAAGACCCTACTTGGTGGAGTAGCGATATAAAAGACATACTAAAGTCAAAACGGGAGGCATTCAAAGTCTGGCAGAAATCCAAGTCCGATGAAGATCACCGCCAGTACAGAGAAATGAAAAAGGTAGTGAAGGCCGCAGTCGCACAAGCAAAAGCAATTTCCCGCCACAGCTTCTATGATAAGCTGGAGAATGCCCCAAATGAAAATTCAATATACAAAATCGCTAAACAACGGCACAAAGCGACACTCGACACGAAGGCCAATAAGTATATATCGGGAACCCTAATGACAGCCGAGCTAAGAGGCCTAGCTACTTGTTACTCGTTACAGAATCTTGTATCTACGCATCTACGCAGTAGTAGAAAACGAATGGAGAGTTCTAAGCTTGCGTCCATGCATAGGATGCATACCCCATAGAAATAACTTCCTTCGTAAGAATGTAAACCCTTCACATAACAAGACAAGAGTGAATCGTTCTATGTCTAACACGGGAATGAATTGATGAACACTGCAGTAGTGACCTTTTATACTGTCAGGTCACCAGCCACCTGTTCATAGGTTGGTATCATCTACCTGCAAACCTGCATGGACCAAGCAAAGACCACTCCAAGCAAAACATTGCTTATCGTTTTCTAGATTTAGTAACTCATATCTCCGACACGGCCATACTGACAAGACAAGCGTCCTCGCTTGTATCTGAAACAAACACGTACATCAGTAATCTTTGTCACCACTCGGTTACTCCTGACCAAATTATGTGTCTACGTAAAATCAACTCAACTCAAGGAAAATAATTTTATTCTTTGCAACTGAATTTAGGATCACTTAAAGTCAATTCATTACCACCAATTTAAATGCAAGACCAGACAAGTACCACCTGGCTTTCATAGCCACCTTTTACGTAAAACACATGACGGCAAATTTTCGGAAGCAGGTCTCTCATTCGTGGCCTATTGGTTATCACATAACCACACTACGCGCATCCCCAAGGGATCGCCGAGTCAACCCTATGACTCTACGGTCTCTACAAGACCCGACCTCCGCCAGAGCTTATCGCGCACCGCGTACCCACGGACTACTCAAAGGTAGACACCGACTTCTAACGGGCTACGGCTACGATCAAGCCTCTGGTACGGTCGACCAACCGAACTGAGAACCTCATCCTTAATACCACAACAATCTTCATCTACTTCAATTGGTACTTGCCTTTCTAGCATTTTAATTAACAACAAAATGTTATCTGTATTCAGTCATCATGAACTTCAATTTGTTAGACAATTTTGATAGTGCCACCAGCTCAGTTTTAGTTACCAATAAAATCAAAATTAAGGAACCCAAGTCACGTTTATGTCCATCGTAAACTCACATTGTGACATAGTCACTTCATCCCGTTTAACAATAACTTTTTTTTTTTTTGGCATTACCAAAATGATCTCAATTAATGAATGATTCAAATGAGTCAACCTCTCGACTCAAACAAAAACGTAAATTACTCAACCAGGTTACACCATAACCACCAGATTTCATTTTTGTCCATCGGATTGTTAGGATCCAATAACCTATCAGAAGTTAGAACCGTCTCAGCCGCGTAAGTGCTACTCCTCGCAAAGAGTATACTGCACATAAAAAGCAGTCCACGTGCACCTTTTACATGCTTCGGAACTTCCGATGCGATTATTAGATCACGCTCAATCCCTCGGACTTGCTCTCGGTCCATTGAAAGCTCACATGAGTGATGATTTGAATTCATTACATTTAAAAATTATTTAGGTACTCGTTTAATCAACCCAGGGAATTAAAATCAACTTCATTAACATTCGAATAGACTAGTCAGTCCTATGTACTTACTACTTTACTAGCCAGTAACAGATATAGTTCTACAATAGTCAAATGAAACACTTCAACAAACCAACAAATGGGTTACAGTACTCTAAAGTTGGTCTACCTCCATCCGGTAACCAAAACCACAGTTGCTTCCATCCAGCAACAACAAAATTGGTCTACCTCCATCCGGTAACCAAACCAAAAACACATCGACCGATTACACCATCAAACCAAACGCATGCCACCCACAATCGTGGCCGCACGGAGACGGAAAAATAGATCCGATTTTACACCTACGATTACGAATGATAAAATGGTGTATGCAGTCTGAGAAAATGTAACCAAATTGAATGTAAAAAGTTTCATAATACAATTGCAAACTAAATTACTAATTCCAATAATTATAATCCACAACTTTAATTGAACTAAAGTAGTCAAATTGAAACTATTGACAGCTCAAATAAGAAATGATTACCACCAACATTATAACCGTCATCATGACCACCATCATGAACATCACCATGACCATCACCATGACCATCATCATGACCTTCACCATGACCTTCATCATGACCTTCACCATGACCTTCACCGTGACCTTCATCATGACTTTCATCATGACCTTGATCATGACCCTCATCATGACCTTCATCATGACCTTCACCATGACCTTCATCATGACCTTCATCGTGACCTTCATCATCATCGGCATTTTCAATTTGATAAACTCAAAAAGATAAGCCCTCGATGACTACTACAACATTAGTTTCACTAAATAGCTCACCGGATCAACAACGCTGTCTGTTGTAATGGTGTAGACACACCACGCGTTGCACCACGTGTTCAAGGTGCCTTCCTTTCGCTTGCTGCTGCCTAGCAGCGACACCAGTCTTCATCACGATAGGCAGCAGCGACACCAGTCTTCATCCTCTGCCACGCCGTCGGGACGTGATGACAGCAACAGGCATGATGCCGGCAGGTTGCTCTGGTTAATCATGTTGAACTGAAAATATCAAATTGTACGATATCAGTTTCATTACAGAAATAATTTGCACGCGGGCTCAGCCCGACCTCATCACGAGTCTAGAAAGTTAAGTTTAGGGTATTGGCATCTAGTACACTTTATCATTAAAATAATGATGGACTTCAATTTACTACAACCAAGTTAATCTCGCAAATAATAAAACGTTTTGAGGACACAAAACTTCACGCTACAAACAAATGTCAACCGTTAATTTTTAAATTACTAGTTCGAATTTTGCATTAAAACAATTGGAACGAAACCTGTCCTTTTATTTGTGTTGCTCCAAAACTCGGGTCTTTGGCAGCTTTTCTCTTATTTTCTTGTATACCTTGCAATAAATTGTCAGAAATTGCACTCGTTTCATCGCCACAGCGACATCGCCATCACGGACGAAAACGCTGACCACTCTCACAGTGATCTTGTTGATCTTGAGGTTGAACATCTGTAACGGTAATTTCACACGCATAGAAAACTTAACAACAGGCATGGATTGAAAATGTTTGTCATGATAAAAAATTAATTTTTGGCACACTACAAAACAAAACAAAGGGCTACTAGCCCGTATTTCGAAACTGCTAGTGTTTTCAAAACTAAGAAAGAAACCAGTATAGGCCACGATATAACGTGAAATTACTAGAATTACTTTAATTTTTTTTTTTGGTCAAGTGGGTAGGGTACATACCCACACGTATCGTTACAACAGAAATCACAAAAAAAGAACAAAGATAACTGCTTTGTCATAATCACGTAACTTTACTGTAAAAATTGTGAACAATCATTACCTTACCAACTGTTGTCGATTTTTAAACCTTACCGTTTACATGTGTTATATTACCAGCACTCATTGTGGGGCTAGTCTGAATCCTTTATCCCACTTGCTGATATCGGGAACCCTAATGACAGCCGAGCTAAGAGGCCTAGCTACTTGTTACTCGTTACAGAATCTTGTATCTACGCATCTACGCAGTAGTAGAAAACGAATGGAGAGTTCTAAGCTTGCGTCCATGCATAGGATGCATACCCCATAGAAATAACTTCCTTCGTAAGAATGTAAACCCTTCACATAACAAGACAAGAGTGAATCGTTCTATGTCTAACACGGGAATGAATTGATGAACACTGCAGTAGTGACCTTTTATACTGTCAGGTCACCAGCCACCTGTTCATAGGTTGGTATCATCTACCTGCAAACCTGCATGGACCAAGCAAAGACCACTCCAAGCAAAACATTGCTTATCGTTTTCTAGATTTAGTAACTCATATCTCCGACATATATAAGAGATGAAGAGGGAACCCTACTAACAGCAAACGACAAAATCAACACCAGATGGGTAGAATACTTCCAAAAACTTCTGAATGAGGAATTCCCAAGCGAAGAGCTACCTTATGTACCTCCAACGGAGGGCCCCTTAAATGTCATAAGCTCGATAGAAGTAGGTACAGCCCTGAAGAAGATGGACTACCACAAGGCTCTTGGTCCCGACAACGTCCCAAGCGACATATGGACACTGCTAAAAGATGATGCAGTGCCATGGCTTACACAGCTGTTTAATAAAATATTACTCCAAGGCAAAATCCCGCATTCATGGCGTTCAAGCTATTTGTGCCCTACATACAAGAGCAAAGGCGATGTCTCTCAGTGCACCAACTACAGAGGTATTAAACTGACTTCGCACACTTTGAAACTCTGGGAACGAGTAATTAGCACGCGACTTTCAAGATTGACTACTATTTCCGAAAACCAATTCGGTTTCACGGCTGGCAGGGGAACAACAGAAGCCATTCAGACTATCCGAATACTAATGGAAAAATGTCGCACCAACAGAGAAAATCTATATATGGTATTCGTCGATTTAGAAAAGGCGTTTGACAGGATCCCAAGGAAATTGGTATGGCAAGCTCTGCGTACTCAGAATGTCCCAGAACAATACATTGCCATTGTCCAAGATATGTATGTGGAGGCTATAACTCAAATTAAGAGCCCTGCTGGTATCAGTAAACCTTTTCATGTAGGCGTAGGAGTTCATCAAGGCTCCGCTCTTAGTCCCTTAATCTTCAACCTCACAATGGATTATATCACAAGCAGGCTTCAATGTCGGGTACCATGGTGCATTTTATATGCTGATGATGTTGTGCTCGTCGCTAAGAACGCAAGGGATTTGCAAGCGACCTTCAACAAGTGGGTATATGAACTGGAACGACATGGTTTGCGGGTCAGTCGTACAAAGACGGAGTACATGGAGTGTAACTTTGGGGGTGATGAAGAAACTTCCTGCAGCATCAAAATCGACAATGCAACGCTGCCACGAGTCACCCACTTTAAGTATCTGGGATCTGTACTTACGACTGATGCTCGCGTGGATGCGGATGTCAGCCATAGGGTTAACGCCGCTTGGCTTAAATGGAGGTCTCTTACCGGAGTTCTCTGTGATACCCGTATGCCAATAAGAACCAAGGGCAAAATTTATAAAACAGCTGTCCGACCCGCCATGATGTATGGAGCCGAGTGCTGGGCAATGGCAAAAAAGCACGAACAGCAACTGCACACGGCCGAAATGAAGATGCTACGCTGGGCCGGCGGTGTTACACGTCTTGACAGAATACGCAATGAGCACGTGAGGGGATCCTTCAGAGTGGCCCCTATAACAGAAAAGTTGAAAGAAAGCAGGCTCAGATGGTACGGTCACATAATGAGACGAGATGATAGTTACTCTGTAAGAACCGCCTTAAACATCCCTACTAAACCCCTGGGAAGAGGAAGACCTCCCGACACATGGTGGTCCAATATCAAGAGGGAGATGAAGCAGCAGAACATATTGCCTTTGACAACCCAGGACAGAACGTCCTGGCGCCGCCGTACAAGGAGACCCGACCCTAGATAAAACTGGGACAGCGGGAAGGAAGAAGAAGAAGAGGTACAAAACTTTCGTGAGACTCATTGATACAAAAATTATATTTCACGATGGGTGACTCACGATTTTTAAGTCGAAAAATGGTCGAAATGTTTCGCTCCATACATAAGGAGCTATTTCAAAAGTCAATCGCCATGGCTGTGCGACGATGATGGATGTAATTTTAGTATGAATGAAAACAGAGGTGGCCTCCACCCGGTGGAGTAACTAGAACAAAAGACTATTTACCTGAATTAGCTTATAATCACTACTTGTATTTGAAAATTAAATTGATGCTGATTGCCTTTATGCTTTACTTGAGGGAACGGTACATGCAGCTAAGCATTTTGTAATGTATCTCCCTAATTTTTTTTAGGTTTCCATGAAGCTATTGGAGATGTCATAGCCCTGTCTGTAGCGACTCCGAAGCATCTTCGAGTTGTAGGTCTGCTGAAGGATGAAACCGATGATGAGGAGTCGGAGATTAATCAGTTATTCAAAATGGTAAGTTACAATAATAGGAAATTTCTAAATTTTCTAATACAAAAAAATTGTGAACAATCTACACTTACTTACTTACTCCTCTGGCGCAGCGACCCAAAGTGTGTCTTGGCCTCCAATACGAGAGTACGCCACTGATCACGGAACAATTTACACACCATTGTAAAATGTCACTATTTCATGGTACCTATTTAATATTGCGCAAATTTTAACTTAAATTCCTAACAATATGACAACATAACTTACATACTTTATTTTAAACTTAGCACAGATTGTTACTTTTCGGCTCGTACACACGATTGTAACTGTTCCATGGTATTATAGAGCAAATGCATATTTTCGTATTGACAAAATTTTACTACAAACTTTATCTTAAAATAAGCACCTCAGTGTATATTGTTACATTTCGTCGAAACGTGAGTCATGTATCTACTTTCTGTTCCAGGGTCTTGATAAAATAGTCTTTCTCCCCTTCGGTTACCTCCTCGACTTGTTCCGCTACGCCGTTTTCCGAGGTTTCACTTCTCCCAGAGATTATAACTGCCATTTCTGGCAACTAAGAGAGGCGTTGCAGGGCGTAGAACCTCCTGTAACAAGGACTGAAGATGATTTTGATCCGGCAGCAAAGTATCATATTACTGCTGATGTAGAGTATATGAGGTAAGGTTTGCTTCCAAGCGTATGTTAAGATACTTTAATAGTCATTCATTACACGAAAGCGAAGGTCGTGATCTGATTTCTGGAACAAGCAATTGTTGACTAGATTGATAATCTATTGAGCCATCTGATAAGCCAAATATAAAGCATAATACGCGATTCACCGTGCCTATTGAGCTTAGCTATTACATCTGTATCCAGTGACC
>JALPQI010031680.1:0-28365 GCA_025490895.1 Thaumatotibia leucotreta | reverse complement strand
GATTAAAACCCGTTTCTTTTCAAACAGCTTGTTTTTTTTTCGGAAATTTTCGAAAAAATTCATGAAATTTTCCACTTTAATTTTGAACTCTAAACCAAGGAGAATTAGATCTAATTTTCACTTATACCAGGAGAACGCGATGTTACCGAGGAAAAATCAATTGAAACAGATGGCAAGGAGTGACAGTGACATTGATTATTTCTGTAAAAACCCGAAATAAACAAAATTTTCATACATTCCCGAAAAAAACAATTTGATTTTTTCCGACAGTTTCAACGCTAGGCAAGATCAAAAAATGTAGAAGAAGTACATCAACCGTTCCTTGCAGGTTTCAGTTCGAGCCTCCTCTGCGGGGGCACGAATGAGCTGAGCCTCGGCTCCGGCGCCGGCGCCGGCGCCGCGATCGCCCTGGCGCTGGTGCGGCCGCCAGCTGCGCGCGCGCCGTGCACGCTTGCGCCTGCTCGCGCCCGACGCTGCTGCGTTCACTGCGAGGCTTATCGATGTGAAGGTAAGAATCTAATACTAGCAGATGTCGTAAAAAAGTGGGTCATTCATATGGATATGACTCCGAAGTTGATTGATTAAATTAATCATTTAATAATTTTCAGAAAATTACCTATTTGACACCGGTAACTATGAAAACCTTTATAAATAGTTAAAAGCTTCTAAATAAAATTTCAATAAACGATTCGTTTGATTATCCATTTAATCAACTTTCGAATCATGTCAATATTATATTGATTTAAACTTTCACGATTATCACTAAAATCGTCAGGATATAATTAAACGTAAGTTTACGCGATTAAGACCCGTTTGTCTTTAAAACATGTCCATATTGTTTCGAACAATGACACACATTTTGTCCGATCTCTGATTACTAGACAGGTGTCTTGTGATGGTGCTATTTTTACCGTTTATCATGCTTTGCGTGAAATTGCATACTTGTTTGAATGTGACGGCAACAACGCAAATCAATGCACCGTCATAAGCCTACAGATCATTATTATAGGTACTCTAGCCAACTAGCTGCACAATAAAAAAAATCTAGTAAGCAGAAATTTTATAGTAAAAACACTGTTGGTTGTCTTCACTATAAAATTTCTATTTATTTGCACTGCAATGCAATCAATATCAACACAATTTATGATTAAAAAAATAATTTGACAGTTGTATAAAATTTTAGACTCGACACGCGTGATCTCTCTCTTACATAAAAAACATCTATTTACGACGTCAAGTTATGTTAACTCAAAAAAACAAGCCTGTTGTTGGAGCGAAAAAGTGGTC
The DNA here is from genome assembly GCA_025490895.1 of Thaumatotibia leucotreta. Taxonomy (NCBI): domain Eukaryota; kingdom Metazoa; phylum Arthropoda; class Insecta; order Lepidoptera; family Tortricidae; genus Thaumatotibia; species Thaumatotibia leucotreta. The sequence goes on along the minus strand of JALPQI010031680.1, from coordinate 27,078 downwards.
AGCCTTGTGCATCGATTATTACAACGTCAGTTGCATCCGTAATGCACACGATTTCACCGGCTCGACTTGCGTTCTCTGCCGGTAGTTGCGTACAATTTGTACTTGGTATGGATGTGTTGGACAGTATTTTTCTGGTTTAAGCGTAAAGCCTATTAGGAAAAATAGTGGTCCCAGATGTCCTAGTGGAACTCCTGACGATTTGTAGTAAAACTACTGGTTTCGCCGATTAAATTTAATCTTTATAATAGCCAGTAATATCTGCTTTTGTGTAGTTTTATTATCTTCATTTTTCGGGAACTTACAAGACATATTTGAAATCTAAATTAGTTCCTGACCCTGGTAGGCTTTTGATCAAGAATTTATATATTCTGTGTCAAGAAGTAGATGCCGCAATTCGTGCAGATTGTTAGTCATAATAATTTATTAGTCGATGACGTTTATATGTATATGCAATTATGCATACGTAACGTTTATTTCTCGTGATACAAGTGATAACTAGAAATCAAACTTTTTGTTACCGTTCTTGGATAAATGGTAAAAACATACTCTTCTGACATGATTTACTGGTGAGGTTAGCCTTAGCCAACTAAGATGGGGCTAACTAGTTAAGTCCGTGGATTTTTGACCCTATACATTAGTGTCTTCCTTCATCCACTATATGCGATTTCGTAGTGAACGACCGTTGTGTTGATGGGTTCACGGCAAAAGGTGACTTAAGTAATATGGATGCGATTGCTCGTGCGAATGTTATTTATATGAATTTATCAGAGAGAAAGACAGACTATAAAATTGCTTGCACTAAGTATTCATGTAGGTATTGTGGTCATATTTAACGATGGGCCAGTTTTTTTAAAGTGGTCCTCCCCATTCTTTTGTAACAGGTATTTTTAATATGAATTCTACTCAGAATCGTGATTGCTTTCGATCCTAATAGAAGAAAAATGTTGTCCTAAAAAGTACAAACATTTTTCGAACTTTCCTACGTGGCGGCCATGCAAAATGTATGAGAAACGGATTGTAAAAAGAATTGGGACAAAGAAATTCTCGTATAAGCATCGAAAGAGCTCGCGTTTTTGAGTGGAAATCGTATTAAAAGTTACAAATCCAAAAACAGTGAGGTTTACTTTGAAAATAATAGTTCCAAAAGAATTATGTTTTTCTCTATAATACATTTTAGCCAATATTGTATATGTCATTATACTCATTATGTAGGTACAGAAGTTTGGTGCAACCAATTCTAATTCTTTTTTCGTTGCAATGTTTTTATTTGTTTGTGTTCATTTCGAAATTAATATTCTGCAAAGCGATTTATTTTTAAATGTTATTTATAGGCACCAGCAAAGCGATTCTTTAAAATTATTTACAAATCACAAATAAGAGCATATTGACCTTTGAAACAAACATTGTCAACAAGAACGGTTTTTTACATCGGCGATATATTTACACGAAGGTGACATGTTATGCTAGGGCGTTTGGAAGCTTGTTTTGACGTATAAGAAAGTGATAGTTGATTTAGTGACTGTAAACATGCTGGTTTTGTCATTATGCCCGCCTTCCGATGAGAGCGGAACGGAGTCATTAATGGCTCCGTTTAACTTACACCGCTGGTGTGACTTACAGCCGTCAACTGCATACTAGCACTTGGCCAGCGATGAACGTGAAACGGAGCCATTAATGAGTCCGTTCCGTTCGCAGTGGAAGGCGAGCATTACAGGCGAATTAGAATTTTTACTTCAAAAGTTCAAACTTTCAAATCGCCGCTATACTTAGGTAATCAACCTCTTATTTGGGTTATTTGCGGAAAATGTGTATCTTTTTTTATGCGATCATGGCATGTAATACACCATTTTACTCAGAATTATGCGTACTTTTCAGTTAAGAAAAAAAGTATATCTCTAATGTCACAAAAATTGAAATTACCTACTCAGTTTCGTTAATCCCATACTAAATGTATGAAACAAAATGTAACGAAACTGATAAAACATTTCTCAAATTCGTTACAGTTTTTTTCATACGTTTAGTATGGGAGTAACGAAACCAAGAAATCTTAATTTAGAAAAAAATTTTTGGGACATTTGAGACATACTTTTTTGTTTCATAACTGAAAAGTAAGCAAATTTCTGATGTCTGTAGGTATGTAGCGCATGATCAGGTAAAAAATTACGAGGTACACATTTTCTGCAAATTACTCATCTGTAATACTCTAAAGGTGCATGCAGACCAAAAGAGCATTCGCTGTTTTATCCCCCTACTCTACGAAATTCGATCGTTACGCGAAACGTGATTCGTTGATTTCGTAGAGTGGGGGATAGAACAGCGAATTCTCTTTTGGTCTGCATGCACCATTATGTAAAAAACACCCGTATTCTGAGTCAAAGAAGGTGACATTACCATGAATTTATTGCTGTATATCCGAGTTTGAATAAGTATAACGACCAAATGTATCCTAAAATTGAGACTTTACGCCCTGTTTTGGTAATGAATGTTACGCTTCAAGTCATATGATATGAATATGACCTTAGAAGTTTCTAGGCATCGTTTAGCCAAAATTAAACGTATCACTAATGACTTTATCAATTATGCCTGCATGATATTGTTAATGTGACGAAACCTGTAAATTGCAATGCGATTGTCATTTATTCTCTTATCGGGTTTATCAGGTTCATAATGACTGTGACGTAGAATGTAAACTAATTAAGGTAATGGTAACTAGTAGTCTGCGTATATTAACGGCAAATAGGCTTGATTCGTTTTTTTATTTATTTGCTGTATCGATCGATGCGGTTTATTGTAAACATCAAATCTACATATGACCAGGGTGCTTAGACAAGTTGCCAATCGCTAACGCTTAATCGTCAATCGTAAACGAAAACGGCATTTAATTGCTAGTTGTTTATAGAGTTAGAAAAACGTACCCTGTATAACAATACATTTTACTTCATAGAAGACGTCTTCACAAAAATACGTAGAGTAACTGTATTTGAATCGTCAGCAAGCCCCGCCCACATAGGACATATTTGTAGAGCAATGCTCTTACATACAATTACGTGACAACTGCCACGCTTTTCCTCATTCAAAAATAGAACCGACGAAATTAAATTTAGATATAACTATCTTAATGTCAATTGCAGCCAGGAAAACCACAAGATTACACAAATCACGTTTGAAACCGTTAAAGGAAAACTGGTGTAACTACACTTGGGTCCTTATTCATAAGGACGTTGTTACTTTGAATTTATATACGTAGCGTTTGACCGAAAGAGAATATCTTCTAGGGTGATTACTGAAGTTATGACGTTTTACATTTTGATCGAAATCGATTAAATCACGTGAATATGACACGAGACTGCCACGTGATCTAATTAGTTTCGTTTTGAGATAAGAATTTTAATGACTATTTTTCATAGCAGAAATTTCACGGTGAAAACATTTTTTCGCTCACAGTTCAATTTTCAAACTTGAAATGAGACGTCACAAATATCGGACTATTCTTGTAAGATCACTTTTCACCTTAAGGCTTTAATAAAGGGAAAAATAATAAAGGAAAGATGTTTTTTATTTGTCAAACAATTTGTGGCCTAATTAGTCTTATGACCAAGCCCGTGACACATTTAATCATGCCACCGATTATGACTAATCAAATACACGTTTTCCCCATAAGGAGTACAATTAATTCATAATTGTGTTTATTTCTAAAGCCTTCGCTCGCATTGTTGCATGTTAATTTAGTTTGTACTTACATGGCGTCACTGTTTCTATCTCTGTGCTTCAATACATAATAATAATAAATAAATATCTTCGGCTTAACCGGGCTATACCGGACCATATCTTGGGCGTGCAAACCGGTTTTTATTTGTATGATTTTACGATGAATATCCGGTTTATCCATACTTTCCAAAACCGGTTTACATCCCCTACTTGGGACGTCTTACAAATCGACTTAGTCCCACGGTAAGCTCAATTAAGGCTATAATGTCGGTACCAAGCGACGATTCGACGATATATACCTATAATAGATATATACACATAGATCTTATTTACATAGACAACCACGGCCAAGGAACAAATATTTGTGATAAATAAGTACTTAAATAATGCCCTCACGGGGATGTGAACCCGCAACCTCCAGCTGGTCCCTATTACTACTAACGAATACGCAGGCTGACTAAAATGTGTTTATATTTCCGATATATCTGTGAAATAGAATAAAAAACAAAGCAAACTTATTAAAAATTATCTTCACGAAAACATTTGAGGGTTTGGTTCCATATTTGTGTATTTGCCTATGGCCAAAATCAGCCGGAAAAATCAAGACTGTATTTTTCATTTAGGTACTTTCTTTAATCTACGAGATATAAGGAGATATAAGATGATAACCCTCATATATCTCCTTTTTTAAAGAGATATCGTTAAAGTTCTGGATCATTAAAACATATCATGTAATTTATATTATATGAGACACAAACAAGTTAACAGACCAATATGTTAACGAAAAACGGGTCTTAATCGCGTAAACTTACGTTTAATATTATCTTGACGTTTCGGGCATGACGTTACACATAAAAAAAGCAAATTGTGAAAGTTTAGATTAATATTATTATCACAATTATCAGACCAATATGTGCGTCAAAATCCATTCTTAGTAATGTTTTTGAGTTTCTGTATCAGTGGATGGAATTATGGGGGAGAAAACTGATTACACGAATAGTTATACTTATACTAAGGTATAAATCTTAATTTATACTATTGTCAGTTCGTCTTCAACACCCTCAATAGTCTCAGAACTCTCATTAAATGTTAAATTGTGTGGTACAATTTCCATAAATCTAAGAAAATCGGTAATGTGTCAACAGATTTATGTCGTATTGTTTCGACGATTGAACTATGAAACCGTATTATTGGTTGATTGTGCTTCTCTTAGCCAATTAAATATAAGACTCACAATGAAAATCGTGTATTCAATAACTACAATAAAACTATAGGTAATAAATCTCCTTTTCCAATAACTACAAACGATATTACAAAACTTTGCACCATCTTACACATGGTTTTTGTTATGAAAACAAATATTACGACATTGATGACATCATAAATTCGTGAGTTTATTTACTCGAGTTGTCATCCTGTCAAATTGTTAAACGTGTATTGTATTGACAATACTTAATTACTTAACTATAAATTTAAAGAAACTGTGACACTTATTCCTACTCAATAGCGATTTTTTAAAATAGTGATACTCTAAAAATAGAGCCATGTTCTTGAGTAATTTGTTCTGATTTTTTCACTAACCCGGAGTGACGTGTAATGGCGTATAAATAATTAAATATCCTTTGAAAATGACCTCAAATTTCCTGATTTCATGGTACCTGTAGTATTAAAAAAAACTGAAGATTACTCATTTCATTCAGCTTCCCATTGTCTAAATTTATGATCAATGTGAGGGCACCTCAGAGAAAATACTGTTTGTAAATTTAGGAATAAAGGAATATAAAGGTGAATATCTGAGCGTTTCAACCGCCTAATTTTGGTGGCATAATTTTTGCCGAAGTTTCTAAGCGTCTCAATGTTAAACTTCGTAATTTGTATAAGGTAACGTGCCTCCTTCAAATGTCAAAGTAGCACATTGTAACGAATAGAAACTTCGGCAAAAATGGCGCTACCAAAATTAGGCGGTTGAAATGCTCAGATATTCACCCATAAATTAGGTAAGCCGAGCCGGAAGGCCTAATGCCCTGGCCACGACATTGGTCTAAGGCGACCGCGGCAGCGGCGAGCGGGGCGGCGAAAACGGTCTAAGCGGTGAGCATGCCACGACAACGGTCTAAGCGCCTAAGCGGTGAGCGAATGGGACGTAATCAAAGGACGCAAAATGTCATTATCAAAAGTGGCCCTTCAGTGTCTCGAAATTATTATTTATAAATTATTTTGTAAGCGATCCTATTTAATATACAATAATACTAAACTTACAGCTCTGATTCGGAAAATGTTTTTTATTTCTTCCCATAACTGTTTTATTACATGCCGCAACTTGTGTTGCGAATGCTGTGCCATCCACAAGACAGGCCTATTTAAAATTTTACTTATCCACTTGAACGTCCGATGATAGCATAGTATCCAAACAAAAAAGGCAGTAGACTGTTCGTGGATGCTATACTATCCAATGAAGTCGAAGGAGACACAGTTGATTATAGCGGCATTTAGCGAAATATAGAGGCATTATTTCCTAATTCCCTTGTTGCAACAACGTAGCCTAATAAACTAGTTTGCGCTAAAAAATATATATGGCAGTGTATGCTCGTTACTCAGTCGATAAAAAAATATAATTTGTCAGTGTTGGGTCAAACTGCCTGAGTGTTTGCTAAGGACTCCTAGTTATGTCGTAAGTATTTCACGTTAATTTACATATTTTTGGGGTTATTATACATAAAAATGATCAGGAACGTGTGCTCTATACGATAATGTGTATCATCTTAAGTTTTTGACAGTGTGATACCTGTCAAGTGAGTTTAAAATATGAAGGTTATCGTTCTTATTTTTTTACCGATGTGTTAAGTTTAACCTTGATTATAGTCAAAATCATTAGGTATTTTACAATGACTATCATTGTATTTTAATAATTGTATTTTCATTTATACTCCTGATTTTTTTTATTATTATACCTTAAGTAGTTTAGAAAATATAAACGTTTTTGTAAAATCTTGTGACTGCGCAGCGCGGGGCGTACGTCGCTAAAAAAACCCGGACAGTTGACCGGAATATGGTCGCGCGGGGTGGACGTTCAAGTGGTTATAAACGCCTCTGTGTCCAACATCGCGGAGCGAATAAAACAAAATATTTTGATCTTTAAAATTCCGCCCGATACGTGCCGCCGCTAAGACCGTTCGCGCCGCTCGAAGTCGTGGCATGGCTCAAACCGCCAGTGCGTTTAATCTCGCCGCTCGCCGCGCCGCTGGTCGCCTTAGCCGGTCGCGCAAGTAAATTCGCGCGCGATTTAGCCCACAGCGAATTAAACAAAATCAAGACCGCTAAGGAAGCATGCCACGACAATTCGCTGCGGGCTAAATCGCGCGCGAATTTACTTGCGCGACCGGCTAAGGCGACCAGCGGCGCGGCGAGCGGCGAGATTAAACGTACTGGCGGTTTGAGCCATGCCACGACTTCGAGCGGCGCGAACGGTCTTAGCGGCGGCACGTATCGGGCGGAATTTTAAAGATCAAAATATTTTGTTTTATTCGCTCCGCGATGTTGGACACAGAGGCGTTTATAAGTAAAATTTTAAATAGGCCTGCCTTGTGGATGGCACAGCATTCGCAACACAAGTTGCGGCATGTAATAAAACGGTTATGGGAAGAAATAAAAGAACATTTTCCGAATCACAGCGGTAAGTTTAATATTATTGTATATTAAATAGGATTGCTTACAAAATAATTTATAAATAATAATTTCGAGACACTGAAGGGCCACTTTTGATAATGATATTTTGCGTCCTTTGATTACGTCCCATTCGCTCACCGCTTAGGCGCTTAGACCGTTGTCGTGGCATGCTCACCGCTTAGACCGTTTTCGCCGCCCCGCTCGCCGCTGCCGCAGTCGCCTTAGACCAATGTCGTGGCCAGGGCAGAAGGCTGGAAGGCTAGGCGTCAAAGCCGAAAGCCGATCTGCTCTGAGTGGTCTCTGGTGGTCCGAAAGTCCGAACTATTTTTTATGTTATTCCTAGAAAACGGAAATCACCTAAGCCACCTTATATTTTGATTATTATTAATTAAAATAAAGAAAAAAAACATCTATAATTTATTGACAAAAACTTTGAAGGTTGATTCACAGTTTTGGCAGTGACTCCCACACTAGACTAAGCATGTATCGTGGAAATCAAAAACATTGAGAGACACAATAATAATTAAATAAACTGCATTAAAATTAGAGTGATGTTATAATTTTATATTTTGAGATCAGACCAATGCCAGATGTTTTACATTTTACAGTGTGAGTACAATTTATCGAGTGTGTGAATTGGAATTACATGTTTTTATCCATTAATAATGTGACTTCGAAAATATGAAATAATTATTAGGCTTCTAAAATAGGGACTTTAGACTTAACTACTTTACTTTAGAATAGTTAATGGCCCTGCCATTTTTGAATATCTGAGCATTTCTTAAAAAGAATGGGAGGCTGACAGAGTCAATGATGCTGTTATGCTATTCTCTTATTCACACATTCGACGCTGCGTTCGTCAACGAGCTCGACGACGAGACAGCCTTCACTTCGACGTAGAGCGCAGCGCTGCGAAAAACGGTATTCACTAACATAGAACAGCTCGTCATCGAACTGTAGGCGGTAACTCTCGACGCAGTGTAGTTCCAGCTCACGCCGCATTCGTCGCCGAGCGCTAGTGTCGTTTAAAGTGCATTAGTGAATATCATTTTTAGGCTCGACGCTGCCGCAGCGCTGACACAGCGCTGACAGCAAGGCGGTTTCCTTAGTGAATAACACTGCTGAACACGATCCACCACATTTCCCAAAATGTTTGTATGAAACGTTCCTATTTTGTTACCAGATTCCTATTCATTTTTGGTAACAAAAAATACAAACATTTTGGGACATTTTGGCAAATGTAATGGATCTTGCTCGGCATCAATAACTCTACCAGCCTACCAATTTTTATCAATATCGAAGTCGTGATCAAAATGCACAATTTTTTTGAGAACTACACCACTACGGAACCCTGAGCATGACCCGACACGCTCTTGGCCGGTTTTTGATAAAAACTAATTAATATAAAACCGGTTTACCCACTGCATTGTGTACTTTGTTATTGTTAGACAATGTATATTTCTATCTACCTCGTGGTAAGCCGCGTGATTGCAACTCAACGTCATCCATAGCAATGCAATCGAATTTTGTTAATTTCAAAATGTCCTATGCGCCTAAAGCACTCAAAGAAAATAGGCGTTTTTCGAATTAGTTTGTCTATTTCGCGAATGTCGATTTTGCCTAAAGTAATAAAAAATGTCGTTCGGTTTAAAAGTGAGCTTTATTTCTTTTGTGATAGTATTTATTTTGTGTTGTTAAGCTGGTTGGGATACGAGATTCATAGAGTAACGTGGGCGATCCGCTCAGGAGGAAAGAAACTGAACAGAGTAGCTCACTTTTGCTGCCAATAAAAACAGCGTAGCATAGCTAGACAGACGGGCAGTGCAATCTTCGTGCAAGGTTTCTAATAGTCACTATTCGGGTTCGTAAACCTAACAAAAGTACCTAGATGGACACACAGCAGAGTCCATTAATTTGGTATAAATCGGGCCCCAGAGGGCCTCCCGTGAACCACGAACGAAGTGTTGCCTCTCTCTCGCACTTGTACATTAGAACGTAAGTGACTAAAGTGACAGTAAGTTGATGATGTCGTAAATTACTATTTGTCCATCCCGCTCACACTCGCGTAGTGTTGCCAGCGAGAGGGTAAGAAAGAAGGAGAGCCACAATATGCAAACCGATTTGGAAATGCATGGAAAAACCGATAACACATATAAATTAAAACTGTAGCCGTACCATGAGTTGGAAAGTAAAGGATACTTTAGGTTTTACTCGATACGTAATGCATTATATCGCGCTACAACTGACATATTGAGACGAGCGCGATGGCCTGCTTTACGTATCAAGTAAAACCTAAAGTTACCGATATTTGCAAAGTCATGGTACGGCTACTGGTTTACATTCCCTACAACTGCGTTAAACAACGGCGCCTGTTCATGGTATACTCCATTTCAAATACCATGGCCCGATGCCACATCAAACTTTGCAGTCGCATCGGGCAATGGTATTTGAAATGGAGCATACACTGTTTCTCTGTCCCGCCTCGTTATTCCTTAGCATGAGTAATGCAATGTTCATTTACGGTTCCACATCGATTTACGAGGCAACGCACGGGTGAAATTGACATAAAAATGTCGCTAGTCTGTGATTATTTTTACGGCTAAGGCGTTTTCAAGGTTCCGAAATCCAGTACTAAAACACGTGTCTTGGTAATACTAATACTTTACTTACAACTTAACTTAACAGTGTACTGTGTTATTGTTCTGTTCTGAGCGAGTTAATGTTCAGCCGCGTTTTCACTTACTGTTCTGAGTGAGAATTTGTTCGTTCTTCGACAGATGAAAACAGGATTCCACATAGCAAAATGTTCGTTCGTCAGCCCACGAACAAGCGAATGCTCGCTCAGAACACTAGGTGACGAACGAACACATCAAATTGCTATGTGAAATTCTGTTTACATCTGTCAGTGAAAACATGGCTTTGTGAAACTATTGATAAGACGGAAACGGACAAACTATACTTATCAAGTAATCAGCTTGTGTTTAAGAGAAGTTTATGTATAATCGGGTAATATTTAAAAACCAAAAAAAAAGGAAAACGGAAGGGTTAAAAATAAAATAAATATTTTCCTTAGGTACCTGTAAACACTACCTGTATTTATTTTTAAATGTTATGTTTACGTAATTATCATACCTTCTTACACGCCAGGAAAAAATAACAATCACGTACAGTCGAAGACCGAATATTAAAAAAAACTGTAGGGACAGACTATTTGCAAAGGATTTAGCTTGTTTATATTATGCCCCTTTAAAATTGTCTTTGGAGGCATTTTTCACCGGCTTCAAAAAAGGGGGAGGTTCTCCATTAGACTTTTTTTTTTCATTATTTTTTAAGTGTACAATTTATAATATTTTCTTCGGTTACCGCGTGCATTACACATGAAATAAAACTATGAACGTCGGAATGAAGTTAAAATTAGTTAATATACGCGAGTTTATCCGTTTTCATAGTTTTATTTCATGTACAATTTATATTAATTAATTAAATCTAACTAACCTGACTTATATCTAAAGATTGCCCCTTGAGGCATTGTATCGAGGATGCTGGCTGCATTTCCTCGCTGTATCGCAATACTGATGCCTTGTGTGAGGAAGTCGCCAGCTCTTCGGTCTTTATTCAAGTGAACCAGACGTTTGGGCCTGATTTATTTTTATTTTTTACCAGATATCTCCGATAATTATATTATTACACATATAACGGGCAAATATAACCAGTCGTAACTACGAACCATACTTGTCACGACATCACAAAATGCCAGAAATCGCCCATTTTCCTTTAACATAACTTCCATTTACTTTGTAATTCACCTTATCCTCACGTATTCCAAGTTACGGGAACTGCAGCGCGTCATAATTATTATGTGTTTAATTTATAATACAGGTATAGTTATAATTTGCGTCAGGTCTGACTCATCCGCTCTTTGGACTTTAAACAAAATGTATAAAAAATCGTCCGGTCACGATGTAATAAAACGCAGACGGCGTAATAGTAAAGTCAAGTGCAAAAATAAGTATCGAAAGTATCCGCTCATAAATATGTTACGACTGAACCCTCTTCAATTTGGCTGGTGAATAAAAAATAATTCAGTTAGATAATATAAAATTGAGTAACATGTTGTTGTTGTAATTCCTAGGGCACCCCGGAGGTGCATAGGGCCTCCACAAGATCCTTCCACGCTTTTCTGTCTTCTTGGCTTCGCTCCAGGTCAGGCCTACGGCTCGCAATTCGCTCTCCACGCTTCTTTTCCACGTGTGTACAGGGCGACCAAGAGCTCGTTTTCCACCTTGAGGCCTCCACTCAAAGGCGATACGAGCGAGGTTCGTTGCTCCTCTTCGAAGATTATGCCCGATCCATCTCCACTTCCGTTGCGCTGCGTTCTTAGGCGATTGGAATCTGACGGCACATGTTCCACAAATCCTCGTTCCTTATAGTTTTCGACCAGAATATACGGAGGATCGAACGAAAGGACTTATTGTCAAACACTTGTAGCTTGTAGTAACATACATTCAAAAAATCTGTCGGAATTGAGGAAGTCCTCCTTTTGATGTCGGTTAATTTACTTAATATAAAAGCCTTATAGCTATCTGAGTGCTGACCTTATGCTTAGTTGCCTCCGTACGAACATCGTTTAGCAAACATTCCTTATTTATTCAGCCTAAAGTGTTCTTAGAACTAATGTTTTCCTATCTTTGTATGCAGCGTGTGTTTTCAATAATAGGTACAGTCAACATAAAATGTGGTTTACCACTTTTCGACTTTATTACCACTAAGTAGAGTCGAAAATTGGTAGACCACTTTTTTGTTGACTGTACCTAAAACCATTAGCAAGCACAAGTCTTAGTGCTGGCTAGTCTTGGTGCTTGGCTCATGGACATAGCGATCAAAAAATCGCCTATGCGCTACCTTGTCGACTTACATGGATTCAGGATTGCCTCTATGCCAGTAATTGCACCGGCTATCTTACCCGCAAACCGAAACACAGCAGTGCAAACACTGCTATTTAGCGACAGGTTAACGGGTAAGACGGTGGTAGCTTTCCGGGCGGACCCTGCACGAGGTCCTACCACCAGCAATTATTTGGCATCGACTAATTAATATTAAAATTATTCGCTAAATATTTCCCTATATCGTGTTTGCAAGCCGTAGATAATAAATAACTTACTTATGCACTTAATTTTAAGTATTTAAACATTTAAAGGTGTTTTTTGCTGGCATGCCATTAGCAAAAGTATTTTAATAAATGAGCACATTTGTTACATGACGTAAGGAACCGTAATGAAGTAATTAGTTTCGGTGCAAATTGTTCTGGAAATCTAGAATACCTACTTATTTACTTAGTTTTAGCATTTGCGTTAACGTTAGCGTTTGCGTAACGAATACGTCAGTACGAGATGAGAAAGTTAGATACTTACCTATGTAGATGAGGGTCTGTCTGATATTTTCAGATAATTATTATTTTACTGGTGGGTTTTTGTATATTCTCTTCGAGAAACAAAAGAAAATGCAGACATTGCTCAAATCTCATCATTATGAGAACAAAGATATGTTACTGAGAGTTTTACAGTGAATGTACACATGTGTTCAACATGTACACACGCATAGACACCTACATATACACACATACACGTATGTATACACAAATTCCTCAAAAAAATCATTCATTAATGTATTTGTAGGTTATTTTATTATATTTCTTTGAAGTTTGTTATAAACAGGACTATCGATATAAATATGCTGACTATAACCAGTGTGTAATTGTAGAAACCAGAAAAAATATATCCATACCTCTTTTTCGGGTGGCAATATTAGCATAAGAAAAAGCCAGAATGATATCGCTGACTATGCACGAAAGAGACAAATCCTGGCCAAACTATAAAAAAGCTTACTGATTTCCCAACAAACATATTAGCTATAACAGCAACTCATTTAGAATCCTGAGTGATATAGTAGTTTTATAAGACGCATAATAATAGTTTTAGGTGATACTATGGAAATAAACAGTCCTCTTAATACACTGGTGCTAGTAAGGTGATATAATAGACATAAGATTGCATATTGTAGCTAAAAGCTGTAATAAAGTGGTATTAACTGCCTTTTTATATGCTATGGTTACCACTTTAAGGATATTTTAACACTGGAGGTTCTTTTGGGGTGCCCATTATAACTTACTCGCGCTGTAGCTCTATAATCGTGTTATGTGTACCTTTTAGTGCTTAATGCCGCCTACAGTGTTACAAAAGCTATAAAAATAACCTTAAGCCATTTAAGAGTGGTAACATGAGTTCTTATAGCACTTAGTAATTTAGTGATACAACAGACATTATTTTCCCTGTTAAATCACTTAGCTTTTTAGAGCTTGAAGTGCTATAACAGCGGTATGGCCTTAGCTCTACAAGAGTGTTTACGTGAACATTATTACCGTTTAAAGTTATTTTTAACGCTTTGAGGTATAAGATACCTCGCTCTATAACCTTTAATGGTTATCGGGAAAACATTTAAAGCTGTCAGTTCTACTTGAGATAAAATTATCACCTTTAGAGTTAATCATGTGTTTAGAACGTGAAACGCCATTTTTGTTTACAAACATATACAAAAAAATGCTTAAAATAAGGTAATAAAGCAGCAATTTTTAAGGTAATTGTTCTAATATTACAATATATAGTATGTGTATCATAACCATCCACAAAACTAAAGATTATAATTAACTTACTTACCAAACATAACCTAGGCTACAGTACTTTTAGCATACCAAATTTGTTAAAACTTGTAAATTTACGAGGCGCTTGAAGATTGAGATGTAAAATACTACATATAATCACAGAAAAGTAACAATCGCATTAGAATTTTGGTTGAATTCACTAATACGCGTCGTGAAACTTTGTGTACTCAACTGGTATTGATTTCACAAACCATCAAGTCGCCATTACAAATAATCTTCATTGCACACAACACAAACCGATTGAAATCGTATTAAATATTTTGACATTTAAAACTACACAAACGATTATAGCTATAAAAGATTCCATATTGCGACGCACAGTGATTATTTTCACTATAGCAGTCCTCTTGTAACACTTTAAGTCATACAAGATGACATTTTACGCGGTTATTAGAACTATAAGTGAAAATACTGCTACTCTAGCCCTTTATTATCACTCCCGGCAACAATTATCTCTATTGTAGCACTACTGTATCACTAGTTTATCACTATTGCGCATAAAATGAACCACTATAGAACTTCGAGCTCTAACGGCGGTGCCTATTTGCGCCTATAAGCGAGTTATAGCGTGCTATATCGCTAAATTTTAGGCCACACTATCGCTATCAGTGTTTAATCGAAAGAATATACAGCTTTTGTAGAACTAGTTTTATCGCTAAAATGTTAGTTGGGTTTCGAAACACATGTCTCCTTTACTAATTAATCTAGTAGACTAGTAGACTATTTTAAAATAAATACAAGTTTGTAAAACAATAACGCCTTTTTGAGCAAAGCTGAAGTCACCAATGGCACACGATCCACTAACAACTTCTTGCCTCTCTCTCTCCCTTGTGAATTAGTACATAAGTGTAACATGGAGGCAACATGTCGGTCTTGGTTCGCGATAGGCCCACACTCGCCATATAAGCAGGCATCTAAAATTGGCCGCAGGCTGCGCCGGCGCAACCCGGTTCCGTCTATAAATAGCTTGGCCATTAACGGTCCTGAGGGTTGGGCGGGTTCGCCGAAACCAGAGTTTAGGTATCGGCGATGATACCGATCGGTGATCAATAGGGATCGGAACTTTGGATGCAAAACTAGTCAAGTCGACATGAAAGAGCATCCATAAAATATAATACAGCGTGTGTCTTTGATAGCGACATTGCTTTTAAGTAACGATAGATTAAAGTGTTGTTAACTATTTTAGTAAAATAATATAACGATTGCCTTAATTATTTAAGAGTAATTAATTTTTATAAAAATCTCGAGCAGCAATGTAATGCAAACATTTATTTGACGTTTCTGAGAGGAAAAGCTAGTTTCGTTTTCATTTTAATTCGATCAAATCATTAAAGTAACTGCGAACTGTTGCCGACGTTAAATTATTTACTGAATTATCCATTACTAGAAAATACTACAATTTAAAACATGCGAGATTTGGACTACACTAGCACAACAAATTTACATCAACAATTCTTTCTGTGTCTTACTGTCTTAGCCAGCACATTTTGAATCGTATTATTCACTGAACTGATATCAAAAATCACTGCACATACATTATCACTTCTTAGAAATCACATTACCTAGTTCAAACATTTTTATTAAATTTATTAGGAAAGTCTGTTGATCAACAAACTTGATGTTATCTTGACACTTCAACTCAATCAATGTGAAGTTTTCAATCGGTACATAAACAAAACGATTATCTGATTCCGCCTTCTTAGTTAACACAAAATTACCTCTAGCGCTTAATCGTCTCTGTCGCACTTATAAGAAAGAATGACAAAGACGGAAAACTAAAATACGCTACTGAGCGATAGCCATTGGCAACTTGGCTAGGCACCCTGGGCTGTTAAGTCCTTTTCTTATGAACAAGGGTCATGATTTTTGACGGACTTGTCATCGAAAAGTGTCACCGACATGTAGGATGTAAATAGGTAGGTAATTAATTGTAATTGTCAGAATGTCACTAAGAGCGAGATTTCAATGAAATCATATGTCAATTGTTAGGTTTAATTTATTAGTTACTGTTATTAACTTATTACTGATACATTGCGTGCCGAATTAATTTGTATGAAAATTTTTTTTTTAAATACCTTAACTAAATATGCTAATTTCAGTTCATTAAGACTTGTACTTTCACCCCTTAAAAGGAATGTCGTTATGATGAAAGACACACGCTGTATATTTGTTAGAGTAGATATCTAATCACACAAATATTGTAGTTAAGTTCAAGATTCCGAGATATGGAATAAAATTGGATACAGATTTTTTTACAATATCCGTATTTTTCTTAGCTAAAGTGTCAATTTTGAAGTGTTGTTAAAGTTTTGCACCCATGGTTCCGACGAATAGTGATCAACGTCAATTTTGGCGAGGAGTTATTACTATTACGCATTGAGTGTGTAGCGAAGATGCCAATCGCTAACGCTCAATAGTTTATCGTAGTTTTCTTTCATTGCCACTTATTAGTGTGCCAAAAACAGTTGCTTTAAACTTTCCTGATTATCACTCATATTTTAACGACAAACGGGTCTTAATCGCTTTAACTGTAGTCTGCTTGCGACCACGGGTGTAACGTCATGCCGGAAACGTCTGAATAATATTAAATGTAAGTTTACACGACGAACACCTATTCGTCGTTAAAATATGAAAGACTGCTGCGTTAGTTAGCGATGGCATCTTGGCGGTACACCATGGTCCCACAAAACCAAGTAAGCGATAAACTATCGGAGAAAGAAACGAACAATCTAGAGCTCCCGTGTAAATATTTCAGACGATTTATGCTGCTATGTCCGAGAAACATCGCTTTTGGTGACTGACTCGATGAAATGGTCTAAAAATTGTGAAGTTCATTATTGAATTTAAACATTCATGAGACGTACTTGTATTAACGCTAAAATATAAACTTAGGTATTGTAATTACAGATCGTTACATACTTGTATTACAGATATATTCGATTTAACGGCTTCCCTGGTTATGTAATAACATTGATTCCGAATATTTATTTTATTTCCGGTATCAAACACTGAGCCTGTCACTTTGGCAGCCTAGCTAGACAACGCTTGTATTGCAGTAATTATGCTATCGGTGATGTTTATCTGTAAAAGATAAATAAGCGGTTAAACTCACGTTTCTTAGAAGACTTATTAGACCTTGGTTTCGATGTACTATTGTTATCTAGGCTAAGTACCCAGGTCACCTTACCTCTACACAATCGAGCGAGAAGACTTGTGGTTCCCACACTTTGGAGCGTCATTATTATTAAATTAAGTAGTAGAGCCCAGTCGTTCATTCCACCTGTTTATTCATTGACACATATTATAATAAAAGTATTTGATGACGGGCAGCAGCGTCATCCTAGTGGACACATAACTGCGATCGCCAATCCGCTTACCCAGCGTGGTGATTATGGGTATTTACCTCCTAATGCGTCTATATGCATTGTTAATAGGAGAGGCCTACGTCCAGCAGTGGACTAACATAGGCTGATGAAGAAGAAGAAGATAATAAAAGTAACGAAAGTCTTAATAAGTAGGTACATGCGTACAAGTAAGTCAAATTTAATGTAAGGTTTAAATTAGCTACATTAACTTAAAACTGTTTAGAATGCCGTTTCTCTGACAGATGTAGTGCAAAATCGTATCTTTTTCGGTTTTCCACAGAAACATCCGAATTCAAATTGCTGTCAGAGAGAAAAAATCGGAGGTATCTTTGAAAATACGGAGGGAAAGTTTGGTAATTACATATATCTTAACAAAACTTCTATTATGATGGGTGGCCTTTTTTTACCTATCGGTACCGAAAAATTGGTAATGCCGAAACCAGATACCAGCATTTCACCTCTCTCGCGATCCGCCATCCAGCCTGCAATCACGTACACATTTCTCCTCCGGCTGCATTGCAATTGCATCTCACAACGGACAGGTTAAGGTGCAAACTGCATAATATGGCGTGCAAGACAGTATGTAAAAAATATTAATGAAATGAAAGTTATCGAGGCGCCATTTAATTGACCGATGATTTGATTTGTAGGGTTTCTAGTCGCTGAATCAGAGTTTAGTGTAGTTAGAGCCTGGCACGTGACCAATGGAAGGGAATCCACGGCGCGATACGATGGTGTTTCAGAAAATTCTCAACATTGCCTAAACAGGATGCTTAGCCAAGTTGCCAAGCTCTAGCGCTTAGTAGCGTATCGTAGTTTTCCCTCTCTGTCACTCTTTCGTATTAGAGCGACAAAGACAGTTAGCTGCGATTGACGATTAAGCGCTAGCGATTGGCAACTTGGCTAAGCATCCTGCTTTACCGAGATACCGAGTAAACGATAATGTAAACTTTATTTGCCAACTCATAGTATAGGGCCTTCAGATATATCGTAGCGTCCGGAGTGCTTTTTGAACGCTTTTGACGCTACGACATATCTGGTAGCGACTGTACGCACCGCTACTGAGAGCACACGAACGACGCGCTCTGCGACCAATCATCATCATTTTGCATCCAAGATCAGGTTTATTATAGGTAGGTATAGATAGTTTTACGAGAGTTTAGGTCACGCACACATTAACATGTCATGTAAACGGGGAATTTGAAATTAGTGTTCTTTTTTCGTGATGACAGCAAACCCAATTGCAACTGTAAGATTGACCAAAAAGTTTGTTCAAGGGATTTGCTTCAATATTTTGACGCAAGTCATTCATTCATTCACTACATTTTTAAACGGTTTTTATTAACTTCACCGCGTATCAACTGTCGTCGATGCTTCAAATCTTGTGATCGATTTTTCGACCACTTCTACTGCACCGAAATCAATAAAATTTGAAACTCTTATCAAGTCCCCATGACAATGCAATATTATAATATTTGTATCCTTGTATCCTCAAAGCCTGATGCTGCAGACGTACTGCTTACCATAACCGAGTGTGTTAGACACGTGAAAATGAAAGTATAGCATGTTTGGCATAATCAAATACTAACAGCCTGATCTTGACTTCCGACTCCTCACTCCTGATGCTGCAGTACTGCCTACAATAACCGCAAGGTTTATCTTTTATCGATATCTTGATTTTAAAGAAGTTCTTTAGATATTAAGTAGAAACATGCGAAATTAATACTAACATCCAACTCCTCAAATCTGATAATCCAATGTTACTGCCTGCCACAACCGCTAGGTTTAGCGATATATAGATTTTGCAGTACTGCTTTAGATATTTGGTAGAAACATACCGATTTAATTATCATCATCATCATCATATCAGCTGAAAGACGTTCACTGGTGAATATAGCCCTGTGCCACCCGCATCCAGCAACCTTCACCAGGTCACGAGTCCACCTTGTGGGGGGCCTACCCACGCTGCGCCTTCCGGTACGTGACCGCCACTCGAGAACCTTACCGCCCCAACGGCCAATGGTTCCACGCAATCCACGCGCGACGAGACCCGCCCACTTCAGTTTAGCGATTTGAAGAGCTATATCGGTTACTTAGGTTCTGCTGCGAATGGTCTCATTTGTAATCCGATCACGCAGAGACTCTTAGCATAGGCCTCTCCATTGCCCTTTGGGTGACTTTGAGCCTTCTTATGAGGCCCATTGTAAGCGACCACGGTTTAGTACCGTATGTCATTGCTGCGGCCCTCCAGCTGATAGAGTGACAGCGTGAGTGAATCGCGAAGGGCGCGCCGTTGGGCCTGCGGCCCTCCAGCTGATAGAGTGACAGCGTGAGTGGATCGCGTAGGGCGAGCCGTCGGGCCTACGGCCCTCCAGCTGATAGAGTGACAGCGTGAGTGGTTCGCGTAGGGCGAGCCGTCGGGCCTGCGGCCCTCCAGCTGATAGAGTGACAGCGTGAGTGGTTCGCGTAGGGCGAGCCGTCGGGCCTGCGGCCCTCCAGCTGAAAGAGTGACAGCGTGAGTGGTTCGCGAAGGGCGGGCCGTCGGGCCTGCGGCCCTCCAGCTGATAGAGTGACAGCGTGAGTGGTTCGCGTAGGGCGAGCCGTCGGGCCTACGGCCCTCCAGCTGATAAAGTGACAGCGTGAGTGGTTCGCGTAGGGCGAGCCGTCGGGCCTGCGGCCCTCCAGCTGATAGAGTGACAGCGTGAGTGGTTCGCGAAGGGCGGGCCGTCGGGCCTGCGGCCCTCCAGCTGATAGAGTGACAGCGTGAGTGGTTCGCGTAGGGCGAGCCGTCGGGCCTGCGGCCCTCCAGCTGATAGAGTGACAGAGTGAGTGGTTCGCGAAGGGTGGGCCGTCGGGCCTGCGGCCATCCAGCTGATAGAGTGACAGCGTGAGTGGTTCGCGTAGGGCGAGCCATCGGGCCTGCGGCCCTCCAGCTGATAGAGTGACAGCGTGAGTGGTTCGCGAAGGGCGGGCCGTCGGGCCTGCGGCCCTCCATCTGATAGAGTGACAGCGTGAGTGGTTCGCGAAGGGCGGGCCGTCGGGCCTGCGGCCCTCCAGCTTATAGAGTGACAGCGTGAGTGGTTCACGTAGGGCGAGCCGTTGGGCCCGTGGCCCTCCAGCTGATAGAGTGACAGCGTGAGTGTTTCACGTAGGGCGAGCCGTCGGGCCTGCGGCCCTCCAGCTGATAAAGTGACAGCGTGAGTGGATCGTATAGAGAGAGCCGTCGGGCCTGCGGCCCTCCAGCTGATAGAGTGATAGCGTGAGTAAATCGTGAAGGGCGAGCCGTCGGCCCTCCAGCTGATAGAGTGACAGCGTGAGTGGTTCGCGTAGGGCGAGCCGTCGGGCCTGCGGCCCTCCAGCTGATAGAGTGACAGCGTGAGTGAATCGTGTAGGGGCAGCTGTCGGGCCTGCGGCCCTCCGGTTGATAGGCTGACAGCGCAGGTGGTTTGCTTAGGACGTGCACTCGGACCTGCGGTCCTCCAGTTGATATACAGAGAGTGTGAGTCTCTCGGATTCACGTAGTGCGTGCGATAGTGCCGTCGGGCCTATGGCCCTCCGGTTGATAGATTGCATGGATTGACCCTTTAGGCCCTCGGTTCGCATCGGACTTTCCGTCAGACCTGAAGTTTATATTTTATAGTCTCGAAATTCGACTTGTATAAAAATTTTAACTTGATTTTCTCAATAAACGAAATTGATTGATATATTCCTTATTGTCAGATCTCTGTTATCTAAGGTGCTTAATGTATGAATGACACGTCCATTTGAGATACTTCGGGCATTCAACCACGCCGAGAACCAATCGAGATATTAAATTTAAAAAAATTGTGTCGGATTTCTAATAATATCTATTAAGCAGGGATTCGCCTCCCGTTACACATAAAATAATGTCCATTACGTTTACTTATGTGTCGTGATTCGTGATGAAAGCGCGAGAGTATAAACGCTACTTAGCATGCTTAATTCTATTACATATTACAAACAACATCGGTATAGTCTCGGAAATTAACTTAACAATTGCACTAAAAACTTGAAAATAAAATAAGTAAAAAAAGTTTTAAGTTAAACGGTTTTTATTGCACCAAAAACTAGAAAATAAAAATTTGTTATAACTAACCGTAGATGCAACTTTCTGTAGATTACTCACGTGAAACTATTATCACTGTAGTTTTCCCAAGTCGGATGCTGAAAGCCACGTTTAGCCTCTATGTCAGTGGATTAAGCGTTACCTAATCGGAAACTTTTACTAAACTAAAATAAAAACGTGGGGCGTTATTATGAAGAACGAAACATACAAGTTCAAAATATGTAATTGTAGCTTTAATTTTGCAATTAATCATCCATCTGTTCCATCACTTCCACAGAGGTAAATAGCGTTAATCAAGGCCAGAACAAAACTTATTACACTATTGCTGTCTTGATGTATATGTGTGTTCTTAAATAACTATAGTGACTTAATCACAATTGCGATTGCGTACGCCCCACGTTTTTATTTCAGTTTGGTAAAAGTTTCCGATTAGGTAACGCTTAATCCACTGACATAGAGGCTAAACGTGGCTTTCAGCATCCGACTTGGGAAAACTACAGTGATAATAGTTTCACGTGAGTAATCTACAGAAAGTTGCATCTACGGTTAGTTATAACAAATTTTTATTTTCTAGTTTTTGGTGCAATAAAAACCGTTTAACTTAAAACTTTTTTTACTTATTTTATTTGCAATTAGTATTTCATTTGGATGTGTGTGTAATTAATGTAATTATTCACCTCAACTCTGGTGAAATTACCTATACTAGGTAGAGTAGGTATAGCCATAAAAAATCAATGGAGTTTGTAAATCGAATAACTTGACATAAATTAGTGTTAACTCCGGAAAAGCCCGCATAATATGGTAAAAAGTGTGACAAAAAGTCGGTCAAGTCTGTATGTATGTATGTATGTATCTTGCGTAACAGTTTGCCAACGGCGACAATTCTGGTAAAAACTTAACACAAATACACTATTATTATCATTTTTTTAAACCGTCTAATCGATTTCTCCAAAATTCCATCATCACACCCCGACTATGAAGTCGGGATGTCAGAACAGGGTGCTTAGACAAGTTGCCAATCGCTGACGCTTAATCGGCAATCGAAAGGCAGCTAATAACTGTCTTTGTCGCACTAATTTGAAAGAGTGACAGAGAGGGAATACTATGATACGCTACTAAGCGTAAGCGATTGGCAACTTGACTAAGCATCCTGTTACCGCGAACTTGGAAATTCGGAAACACAGCTTTGACTCTTGTCACTCCAACCAAACAAGGTGTCATTAGAGTGACAGAGACGAATCCTCGAATTTGCGGATTTCGAAGTTCGTGGTAGGGCCGCTGGTACCTATAACTATGATCCCTAAATGGTCCCGTTGGCACCAGCCAATGGGACCATCTCCAGGGGTATACCAAATCGATAAAAAAAATCGATTCACGATTCTCGAAGCTATCGAGTAACATACATTATCGAAGTTTCCTGTCAACGAAAACCTTACCGTTTTTTCGAGAAAAGAACGTCAGAGCGTATTATTTTTTACGAAGAAACGATTGGGTAACACTTATGCAAACCAGTTTCATATATACATGGGTAGCATTCACAAGCGCAATATGATATTAGAACCGTTTTTCCCCCGAAGGGTAAAAAACGGATATTTAGGTTTCTGCCGAAGCTTGAACCACGTATGAGATAGTGCCCTTGTAACTCAGCTTTATCACAGTGATTCTTCTACTAGTAACGCCATCTATCCAGTAGCCAAGGTACTACAGGACGCGAGGCACCAGCGCCCGGCTGTTAGCTCCTCAGTACGCAAAGCCGGCAAGGCCCTTAGGTGTGGTTCAAGCTTCGGCAGAAACCTAAATATCCGTTTTTTACCCTTCGGGGGAAAAACGGTTCTATTTAGGTGTTCGTGCCTTCGCTTGAACCACGTATGAGACGTGTTTAGACTCTGCCGGCGCTGGTCCGAGCGTACTGTGAATGTCACGATGGAGTGTAGTAAATATTGTAGGATGTACCACTAGGATCAAAAGAAAATTTTCCATTAGATTTAGAGGAATGTTTATTTAGGAACTCATGATATATTTTCTCTCTAACTAACATAACACAATTTAAACAATATTAATTCGAGACAATATTATCATTAGGTATGTCATTATACACTTAATCAGTCTTTTAGTTCTTTGAACACTTTGATTAATTAATTTTAAAGGAGTAAACAAATAAAACGTCTCCTGGACATTTAGTAACTTACTTAATACATAACAAAATAATTGATGGTTATATTATAATTAGCGTAGTAAATTGATATGTTTTTACTCTACTAGTTAATAGGAGAGAAGCACTTGCTCAAGTCAATACTATTAGTCACTGTGGAAACTGGTTGAACCTCTCGAAAGTAGTGGTTGAAGAAGGTATTCTTGGATCTCCAGTTTCCTCTTTTCATAACTTCGTTTATATCCATATTTTTGCGTGTCCAATTATCAGTAGCTACCCCTGCTCGGATACTTCCAGCTGAGGCAAATATTTCAGCTTCATTGAATAAGGTTCTAATCCACCCCGCTATGACTGCACGTGATGCTTCCTTAGTAGCACCTCGAGTGGTGATGAAAAGGTTTTCAAGTCCTTTAGTTTTACGGCGTTCTTTTGACAGGGCTATTACCTGCTTGACCCAATGAACTATATCAAATCTTAAGACCGCCATGGTTTTGAAGGACCACCCGGATTGCCTGTATAAAGTGCTATCTGTTTTTGATCCGTATTTCGGCCAAAATATTAACTCGTCATCTTTTTCTTCGAAGCATTCAGGTCTTATGCTTAATAATGTCAGGTCATGTACCCTCCTCCCTGATGCAAGGAGTAATAGCATGCATGTATGGCGAGATACGGCAAACAAACTTTTATCATCGAAATTATATGACTCCATAAAATTTAAAAGATCATCGAATTTCCATGTTAGAGGAGCCCTACGTTTTGGTTTCTTGGACAGGATTCCTTTAAGTGTGTGAATTACGATTGGATGAGAAGCCAACTGAGAACTAGCATTAGGATTTGTAAAGGTAGATACTACAGATTTATGAAGTGAAACGGTGCTGGGAGCCAAGTTTAACACTTCAGACAGATGACACAGAAACCGGGCTAGATCAGCTGGTTTCGGGCTAGTTACATTTACATGATTATTGGAAGCCCATACACACCATTTACGCCATGCTGGGCGGTACGTCTTGAGAGTTGATTTTCTCCAAGAAGCTTGGAGTACCTCTATTTCTGGATCACTCCAATTGATGAGTTCATCGGTCCAGCCCGTATTGTCCAAACCTGCAAATTGAGGTTGTTTACTGCCGGTGGAGGTAAATTGGTTTCCAGATCCACAAGGTGGTGATGCAGGTCTGGGATTTTCCACGGTCGTTTGGTTGCCCGACGTTTTATTATTGGCATCCAAAACGCCTTGTCCCAATTCGGTGCGATTATCAGGTAGGTGCCCGTTGATTCTAGGAGATGATGGAGTACTCTTGGAATTAGTGCTGGAGGTGGAAATATCCATCCCAGACCGTAGTGCCAACTTCGGCTGAAGGCATTTGTGAACTGACTCCGTATGTCCATTGCATTCTCTGACACATAGTTCGGTACAACTGCCGATCTCATCGACGCAAACAAGTCTATTTCTGGAGTGCCCAGAAGTTGAAAGATAATACGTGTTATCGAAGGTTTGAGGTGCCACTCTGGTAAGTTTTTCGACCTCGAGAGACTGTCTGCCAGTCCGTTGTATGGTCCCGGAATGTAGCGAGCTATGAGGGAGCAATTGTGTAGATCGCACAACTGAAGGATTTTCGTAGTGGTCAATAAAAGTCTTTTTGACCTTGTACCTCCTTGTTTGGTCACATAAGCCGCTGCTGTCCGATTGTCCGTCTGCCATATAATCACAGCGTCTGTGAGACATGCTCCCAATCGTTTGATTGTTTCGTAGAGTGCCCACAGTTCTTTTTGGTTGCAGTGCCATTGCTGCTGTTCTTCTTCCCATTGACCCCACAATTTCTGATTGTTCGCTATTGCTCCCCATCCTGAGTCTGCCGCGTCTGTTGTAATAAATGTGGTTGGGTTGGCTTGATGTATGGTTGTGCTTCTTATGAGGTTTTCTGACCACCAATCCAGTTCGGCCAGGGATTCGTCTGACATCAGGTAACTGGTGTATCGCATTGACTTGGGAAGTTTGTTGGAAGCTATTTGTAACCATCGACAATGTAGTCTTCCTAGTGGAACTGTGAATGACGCGAAGCTTAGTTTTCCTAGCAGGACTTTTGAATCCATCCACGTCCAACGTTTTGTATTGATGAATTTTGTGATTAGAGTCCTTATTTGTTCGATTTTGGAGTCTGACAACATCTTTTCGTTTTTGAGAGTGTTCCAAGTTATGCCTAAATACTCTAAGCACTGAGTTGGTTTCAGTTGGCACTTTTTCTTGTTTACCGTCCACCCCAGTTCCTCTAGTTTTTCGACTACAAACAGCGTTTGATTTTGTAGCGTGTCTGGATCTGAGTGGCTCACAAGAAAGTCGTCGAGGTAAACTACCATTTTGATGCCTGCATTTTGTCTGAACCAATGTGCCAGCCAATTTGTCAGTCTCGAAAACGCGTGAGGTGCGCTTGAGAGCCCGAAGGGCAGGCATGTCATCTCGTAAATTTTTCCATTGAAGGCCAGAGAGAGGAATCTGCAATGCGTTGGTACTATCGGTACATGATAGTATGCTTGCGAGATATCTATTTTTGTCATGAAGTCGTTTGGGTTTAGAACTGCTGGTACTCGGTAGTGGTTTAGAAGCTTGAACTTTGGGGCATGTACGTATTGGTTTAATCTTTTTAGATTGAAGATTGGTCGGTTTCGATCCATCGGCTTTTGTTCTCAGAAACATGGTTGAGAGAAATCCCCTTCTGTTTCTGCTTTGGCGAATGGCGCCGCTTTTTAGCATCATCCGTATTTCGTTTTCCATGTCTCCGGTAGAACGAATCATGAATGTTTTTCGATGTACTGCCAGGTCCACCAAAGGTGGCTTCTTTTGAAAGGGAATTCTGTAACCTGATATTATTTTTAAAACTTCCGATGGAGCTCCTAACTGGGACCACTTTTCCCAATACGTCGATAATTGACCTGCCCTGAAGTCATTGTTTGTTTTGCACACTGCCCCCCCACTTGTTTCGGCCTCCTGGATATCTATTGGCCTTGTTCCTAAATGGTATATTTTTCTTGGGGTTATCATTGGTTGATGGAAGCGGCCTGTATGCGTTGTTGCGCCTAAAGGGTTCCCTTCTTGTCTGAAATCTTCGGCCATTGGGATCATCTTTTCGGAAGGTTCCGTTGTCGCCCCTGACTGGCCGATATGATTTGGAGGTCTTTTTGTAGGGAAAAAACTTATGTATGCCTCCTTGATCCTTTACCGTTTGCGATAGCTCAGGTTCTTTAAATAAATGCGTATCTGAAGGTGGTATGTTGTGGAGTACTTCGTGAAGCGCTTTATTTCTGATTTTATATGTGTTCCTTCTCTGTTGTATGATTTCTGCTCTTCGTCCACAGACATACTGAAGTAGGTCGTCTGAGCTCTGAC
>JALPQI010031678.1:0-25723 GCA_025490895.1 Thaumatotibia leucotreta | reverse complement strand
GGCAGTTTA
The DNA here is from genome assembly GCA_025490895.1 of Thaumatotibia leucotreta. Lineage (NCBI taxonomy): Eukaryota > Metazoa > Arthropoda > Insecta > Lepidoptera > Tortricidae > Thaumatotibia > Thaumatotibia leucotreta. The sequence goes on along the minus strand of JALPQI010031678.1, from coordinate 25,714 downwards.
TCAAACAGCTCATCAAAGATTTTCCGCTGTTGTAAAAGACCATTAGTTACTGCTCCCAGAGTTAGGTCAGTTTTCTCTAATATATACACCGACGACCACCTTGGTGTGATTCCTGCCAACTGGTTGTTGGCCTTTAGTGATGTGAACACTGGTGTGGCTTGAAACTGTTTTTGGACGTCCTTATATTTTATGTTTGTCCATCCATCGGTACCTAGCCTTTGGCAGTCCCTGCCCTGCTGTGCCAGAACTGGATCAGCTTTCGATAGTCTTGCCTCCGATTCTGTTGTGTGGGGCTTGAAATCAAACGTTGAGGCTTCAGTTGAGTGTCGTCGTGTAGCTGATTTATTGTCAGCTTTGGCTGCTTGGAGTTCTCTCAACCGTTGCTCGGTTCTCTTAATTTCATCTTCAAGGCTATCGTTGGGGCTATTGTCGTAGTTTGATTGCGTTTCCTCATCGCTGAATATGATTGGACTATGTACCGGGGAGATTTCTTCCTGTACTGGGTTGCTATATAACGCAGAAGTAATGGAACCATTTAAGGATGGTGTTTTGCTTGAGGACTGTCTTTGTAGCTCGTCCAGTTTTTTATTTTGTTCGGATTGCATTTGCAAAAGTTTATTAAATAATTCCATTTGTTGTTGCAAGACAGAAGCCATAAGGTGCTCGCCGCTTCCTTGCTGAATAGTGCAAGGTCGCTTCTTCGGAGGCGTTGTAGTCTCCTCGGTCTCAAGACGTCGTTTGAGATTTCCTGGGGCTGAAGATGGTGCTCTGCTCTTTCTCCCGGACTGAGGGGTGCTTGAGTAAGACATATCTGGAGTCCGTTGGTTTTCTCCCTCACTCAAGATTCGCGATGTCGCTTCTCGGTTCGTGAGTTTTCCTTGTAGCTTCAGCTCTCTTACGATTCCCATAAAGGCTTTATATGACAGTGCATGAAGCTTTTCTACGACGCAATGCGGTGAATATATCAGCGCCCTGCCGAGGGGCCATCTTAACAAGGTTTTCCGTATACCCCTGTACGCCCTCTCGGATAAGTCTTTGGCGTCAGGATAGAAGGCTCTGACTAACAAAACGGAGGGGATGCCGAAACGTAGCTTACTTTCGGTCGTCGCAGATATTTCGCCACCAAACAGATCCTTGTGTGAGAGGTCTTGGACTTTCCACTCTTCCCAGCCAGTGGGATAGCAATTTTGGATGATTCCCACGATCTCGGCGAAAACTTCTCTTTCATCGTCTTCTGTTGGGGATAGTGAGGCTAGATGGCCCATTGTTTTTATTTCGGTGTCCCCAGACATTATCTGTAACCAATGGGCTAACATTAGCTATATGCATAAAGGCGACCAGGCCACCAGTGACCCGTTGTGTGGTTAGGATTTGCTTGTCGTCTCACTGGACGACGCTTTGTTGATTACGAATCGTCTTTAGTACTGCATGGTATGACTCTTAGAGACTTATAGGATGACACTATGTAGTTTCATGGAACGTGACAATGTCCTCTCACGAGACGACGTTGTGTCGTCTTACATGACGGCTCAGGGTCGTACAGTAGGACGGCTCATTGTCGTCTAAAAGGACGACGCATTGTAGTCTCAGAATAAAAACGCATGTCGTCTTAGGGGGCGACGCAATGTCGTCTCACAAGACGCCGCATGCCGCCCCGCGTATTGCTTGTCGTCTCAGAGAGCGACGCTCGATATGTACCCACATGGGTAAACTTTTATTTGACGGGCCTTATAGAAGGTCACTGCGTCTCGTCACTGGCCATAGGCACTAGTGGAATGTTACTCTGGGTTATCTAAATTATCAAGGATTAACTTACCGAGGTTTTAAATTTTCTCGATGTTTTATTTTATTTTCCGTTAATGTACGTGTTGCTTGGCTGAGTTACAAAAGCGTACTGAGGAGCTAACAGCCGGGCGCTGGTGCCTCGCGTCCTGTAGTACCTTGGCTACTGGATAGATGGCGTTACTAGTAGAAGAATCACTGTGATAAAGCTGAGTTACAAGGGCACTATCTCATACGTGGTTCAAGCGAAGGCACGAACACCTAAATATAAATAATGATCAATCTAAAGTAAATGTCCGTATTATATTTATTCGGACTAAACACATTTTGTTGACAGTTATTTCCTTGCGGTATCACCAATTGTTTATTACTTACGTACGTTGCTGCTACAATTTTGATACTTTAAGTTATAGTACTCACATCATGTTTCCAGAAATTTGTCTATTCATGAACGGTGCAAGCTAACAAAGAGAAGGATAAACTATTTACAATTTACATTCTATTATTTTTACAATTTTATTTGTTGTCTTTCAATAACAGTTTATTCTGAGTAAGTGTAAATATAATTGATGACGCTGCTGCCCATCACCAATCTTTTATGAAATAATGGTAAGTGACACTTCAATCCCTTAGTCGACGCTTACGACACCCGCAGGAGGAGTTGGGGTGGTGACAAATGTATTCTTACTGCCGTCACCACACGGCTCCACGGCTAAAATGTATTTAAAACGCCAAAACAATAAAAACTGAACAGCACTGCGGCTTATCCAAAATTTATCGTAGCCAGCCAAAAACACTGGATGGCAATTTCCTTTAATACGCATAAAATTGGACAGTACCCGTGATAATCCGGTTTAACCGATTAGCTCTACCCGGGATCGAACGCGTGACTGCACAAACGTCAGGCGTGGAGGCTATCCACCCGTGAATTTTGAACGCCGAAAATTGGTGGCATTTTCGCTATTATTTTGCGAACTAAAGGTTGAAATCCGATTTAGATTAAAGATTATTGTTTAATGTAGGTTTGGCGACTCTCAAAGCTTTGTTGAGGCAAACCACGTGAAAATAATCACCAAATAAAACATTTCAAAAATCGACTTCAACCGATTTCTCCGAGATTCCCGATTTGCTTCCATCATTGGTTTCCTATCATCAAATCCTACTTTCTAAATGCGAATGTAAATGAATTAAAATCACCAAAAGAGCCATACATGTAGGTATCTATAACAGATCCCTTGATTTCTCCAAGATCCCATCATCAGACCAGACCCATCTCGGGGTTATACACGATCGATTACAAAAAAAAAATCAAATCGGTTCATAATTCACTGAAATTTCCGGTAACATGCATACAACAAAAAAAATATCAGTCTTATTGAGAACCTCCTCCTTTTTTGAAGTCGGTTAATAAAAATGTAGTGAATATTTTAACAAATACATAAATGGTTTTATCAAGGATATATTATGTCTCGTTTAAATTTGTGACATGTAACAGCCATCTACAGAAAGTTAACTTTACACTAACTTATTCTTCTATCCCACAATGTCGTAACAGATGTGCTTACCATAGAAAAAATCAACTGCGAAAGACTCTGGTTGTCACGGGATTCGAACCCGCTTCCTCTGGATTGCCGGTCCAACGTGATTCCAATTACACCAGACGACCTTCCGTCGATCACGGCGAATTTAGTCAATGGTATTGTGAAGCTAATCACTAGCGATATCTGTACTTAATGTTTCGAAGGTACTACAACCTTAAGCCACTCAAAGACGTGTGTCTACCACAATCGTCCGCAAACTCGACAACTCTCCGTTGCGTTGAATTTGCTATAGAGGGCGCTGTAATCAATTCATGATTAGAAAACATCAATTTGTTTTATATAATTAAACAAATTGATGTTGGTGTAACTTTTTAGGGTTCCGTAGCCAAAATGGCAAAAACGGAACCCTTATAGATTCGTCATGTCCGTCTGTCCGTCTGTCACAGCTAATTTACTCGGAAACTATAAATGCTACAGTAACGAAATTTGGTAAGGGTATGTGTTGTATGAACCGCTACAGGATTATGATACTAAATTGTAAAAAAACCATTGGGGTGGGGGCCATCCATAACTGGGGGATAAAAAAATTTTTTTAGTTGTATATAAGCGTGTGGGGTATTAATAGAAAGGTCTTTGAAAATGATATGAAGGTTTATACATTTCATTTTTATTTAAGCAAATCATTTTCGAGATATCAGCTCTCAAAGTATGAAATTTGTGTCCCCCCCTTTATTTTTTAAACTACGCGATACAAAATTCTAAAAAAAATATATATTATGCAGATTAATAAACTCTATCAACGATTTTTAGTTTGATTAAATTACCTCCTATAGTTTTTGAAGTAGGTTGATTTAACTTTATTTTTTTAATAATAAATTGATAATGGTACGGAACCCTTTGCGCGCGAGTCCGACTCGCACTTGGCCGGTTTTTTATAATGCGGATAATCTCACAATGTCGTAATGTTATTCTTCTATATTTTTATATATGTGAACAGATAGCTCGACTCAGGGGCTAATGCAGAAATGAGTATCAAAATGCTCAACTTCCTGGAAACCGTTAATTTTGAACATGGCCCTAATAAATCAAACTAAATAAGAAATACCCTGTTAACTTGAAGATTATACGCTAATTGGGACGCAATTAGAGGCGAGGTACCTATAACCTATTATCAATTAATTATGTGAAGCAAAATAGTTATTTTTAGGAAATCGCTTTTTGGCACGAGTTCTAAACGAAGAGAATGTTAAAAAAATTGAATCAAAATGCTGAAGATAGTAAGGATTTCAAGGCACGAGACGCAAAACATCTTTGTAGACGAGCAAAATTTTTTTTTTTTAATTAATATTACATAATTGAGATCGAAAGCGCTAGCTGTAGCTGTATAATAAAGCAACTCGCAAAATACACTTGTTTCTTAGCAGAAGAAAGTATATTTGAGGCCTTTTATTTATCTACTCGTATAATAAGATCGATATCGATATTACTGTAAATTAAAAAATTCTAACAATCATCTCTATGACTCCAATTATGCCCTAATTCAGTTTTTGCGATTATAAACTTGTTTTCTAATTGCAGCTGCTACACAAAATTGGTGTTTAAAATTAAAAGAATAATAAAATACTTAACTAGAGACAAAGAATCTGATCAGAAAAAAAATCCATATTCTGCAAACTTTGGCAATAACAGTAGGTAGCACAATGGCTATAATATATGCATCTCTTTTTTTTCAGTCAATAACATTAGGGTAACAAAGAGATATTATGATTCTCTCTGCCTGTGCCTCAAATGAGTAAAACCAGTAGATAATTTGTGTCAGCATTTATTTAAATTTTCAAAATTAGTGCTGTGTATTTGGATCACTATTATTTTTGTTACATCTATTCACAATCTAAACCCTATTTAGATATTGCAATCCATTCGACCAGTAAAAAGTACCCTTAGATGCAAATCCGCAATAAATTGCTGGGCGGCGACGTATTTAGGACATTAATTTGTGTGAAATCGCTTGGAAAATGGAAATTTTGTGCAGCCTCTGGCAACACCGCATGTATGCTATTTTCAGCTGGTTCCCCCCGATCATGCCTAAGTGCAAACGAAAATGCGTTTTAAGCAGTTGAAATAAGAGTGTTGACGTATCTTGTTGGTTTTTGCAGACCGCAAAAGGTTGTTTTTAGCGTGATGCTTGCTTGAGACGTGATGAGAATATTATTACTTTTTAATGAGGATCAAGGTTTATTAGTGATAAGGGTGAACCCAGTGTTTATGGAAGGGTGTTTTCATAATTATATAGTTCCCGTAATTTTGAGGCATTACTTGTTTTATTTATTTTTTTAAAGTCCGAGTACTTTCAATGGTATTAAAACAGAAACTTAAGATCATGATATTTTATGGCACTGCTCCCACTGCGAGCTAGTACGCTAGAGAAATGAACAAAAGAAGAGCGCTCCCGTGTAGATAAAGCCGCGTTTTCACTTAGTGTTCCGAACGAACATTTTGCTATGGAATCCTGATTTCATCTGCCGAAGAACGGACGAATGCTCGCTCAGAACAGTAAGTGAAAACGCGGCTTAAGGAGTTTCTCTTTTATTTACACGGGAGCGCTGATCTTTTGTTCATTTCATTTCATCAATCCCTTATTCGAGTCAGCCGCGCACAAAACACCAGTCTCTCTCTCAATATCTTCCCTTTCAGATCTCAGATCCCAGACTTTTCCTTGCCCAACCGCAACCTTACCTTATCTTAATTACTCACACTATTCCCATGGCAAATTTTCGTTCAACAGCTTCTCACCACCGTCCCCAAATGACGGTGCAACGACCATCCCACCATCGTGGGATGCGACCATAGCTAGCTGCAGTAGCGGAAACGCGGGAGCAGCCACACATACTCCAGGAGGTGTATCGTTTGTATATTAATTCATTCTTATTCGACTCTTATGACGACACTTACGGGACGATGACTCTTGAAGAGTGTCTTTTCAAAAAGGGCTTATTTCCACTGAGCCAACAGAGTTTATTTATACGACTATTATGAACACATATAAAAAATGGGTGGATTTTTATTTTGTTGTAGTTTTTTAAAATTTTCCAAGTTTGGATATATTCAATTTTTTTCTACTCAGAATCGCGAGCTCTTTTGATCCTCATTAGCAGAAAAAAGTGTCCCAAGAATTCCATTTTTTTTTGTCTTCCACAGAGTTACGGTCGAAAAAAGTGCATGAAAATTAGTAACTCAGTGGATTTTTTTTGGGACACTTTATTTCTATCAGGATCGAAAGAGCTCGTGATTCTGAGTAGAAAAAATGTAAAAAAGTTCATATTTGGAAAATTTAAAAAAACGACAACAAAATAAAAATCCTCCCAAATAACCTTTGTTGACAAAGTGGAAATAAGCCCTTTTGAAAAGACACTCCTCACTTGTATTCTTACAGCCGTGCCATTACCACGCGGTCAATCTGCATAATGTGGAATGGGAATTGGTAAAAAATACAACTTCATAGTCACGCATATTTGTTTATTTTGTATTTAGGTCTGAACTCTAACTAGAGTTTCTAGTTAAATTAATACATTAATTGACAGTTATAAGTAATGCTTACACCGAGGGGTACAAAAATAAAATATAGAAATGACTACCTACATCTACAGAACTGGCGAAGATTTATTTCTATTCGTTTCGGGCTCTTTTGAGGTAGGCAATAACGGTGACCGAATGCAATAGTGTCACAGCTTAAAACTGCTTCTTCCATATTTTTAAAATGGCTAACAAGCTATTTTTTACCCTCCTTCATCATAAACGTCTCCTAACTTAATAATAATAATAAATTTCATTTATTTCGGGCAACAAGTCCCATACTTAATAAGCTGCTAAGTATTTCTTGCCCCTTTTATTTAGGTCGTATAACTAAATTGATAAGACTGAAGACGTTTATGAAGAAAGGGTTTAGACTTCAATGTTTTAAGGTCTTGATTACCTACTTAAAAAATTTAAAAAGAAAACATGGCTTGTGATTGCAAGAATGAAATTCCTTGCTGTATTTAAAGCCAGTAGATTTCTATCCTTAAAATCATCAGGGTATTGTGATTTGATTTCTAGTATACATAAGTTCCTCCAATATCACTCGCAGAGTAACAACTTTCTAGGGTATCGTACTGTATATAATTCTGTCCGCTATAATCACCCAAGGAGCATGACAGACACAATAATTGGACCAATCCGATCACCTAAGAGATATCAAAAATAATCACGTGGATGATCAGAATAGGTTAGATTAGTGGTTGACATGAAAAATCCTGGATCAACTTTGAAATTGAGCCAAAAAACGCACTCTTAATAAATTACTCTCATCTATTAACAAGACCGGATGGATGCTTATCCACCTCTGCCTACCCACACGAACTTTAAAATCCGAAACTTTTAAGGTTTTGTCTTTGTCGTACTAATGACGCCTTCGTTGGAGCGACAGAGACAATATTGCGAATTTCAAAATTTGCGATGCAAAAGGTTCGGCTGTCCCAAATCAAAATCTAGCAAGGGACATTTTTTTTAATGTATTTGCCCCAAATGCTGAGCTGCGTCTAATGCAAAAACACCAGTATTTCTATCTCAATTAGAATCAAAGTTACGAGACCCACCAAACCTAGCAAGGGCATTTCTTACATGCCACTAACATATTCAAAATCCTAGTAAGTAACATTTTCAAGTCCAAAAACCTGGCAACTGCATGCTATACTAGGTTTTTGAGTTTGTAAATGGAACACACTTGGTTTTTGAATATGGAAATTGTCCCTTACTAGGTTTTTGATTTTAATAATTGCCGAAGGGTCGTACAAGGAATTCAAATATAACAATAAATAAAACCTATCAAGTCAGTAATGAGTGAAGTTTGCGTTCTAATGGTCGCCGCTCCCGCGCTCCCTGCCTGCGGTTTTTGTCACCGCCCCGCGGGTGTCGTAAGAGTCGACTGAGCAATTGAATTGATATTGACCATTTATTTATCGACGATCGATGACGGGCAGCAGTGTCATCAAAGTGGCCAAAATATTAATGATTTTAACTAAAAGTGTATGTGAATTGTGAACTCAAGGCTTAAGGTTTTAAGTTGGTGGCGAGACCAAGATTGTGTTCTAAAAGTGCGCGATTATGGAATTATGCAATTATTTAGGCTTTGTTTACAATTATTTTAGTTTCTACTGACGATTGGTATAGGGCGTTTTGGTTGTTAACCGACAAAGAACCGACCAAAAAATTGTAATATTTGATAATAAACAAAATTGGTTCTTCGATAATTCATAACGTCACTATCATTACGGTCGTGCACGTGCATTATTTGTCGGTATTGTCCGTTGTCTCTCTATGAAAGAACCCTGGACAAATTATCAGAAGCTTCAAATTGCGACGAAGGTATTGTTAAAACAAATCAAATAATGTCAATACTTGTTTGTTGCTATTATATTGTGTTTGTCATTTCTTTCTATTTCTTTCCACAACTCGACATCAAACGTGTCTATTTTGCGTGGTCCCGACGCTGGTCCAGTAGTTTTTGAGGACTTCACATACACACTGGAATTTCTTCGCAGGTGTCTGCAGGTTTCCTCACGATGTTTTCCTTCACCGTAAAGACTTGTGAACATCAAATGATATTTCGTTTTTGAAAAACTTATTGCTGATTGAATGTTTATTGCCGCTTTTTTTATTTTCGCTGGTAAGCCGATAGTCGCGTGTGTAGTACTGTTTATACACGTGATATTCGAATGGTATGCACAATTATTGCACATGCATACACTCGTAGCAGAAGATGATACCAAAATTTTCTCCTATTAGGATCGAAAGAGCTCGCGATTCTGAGTGGAAATCATATTAAAAGTTACAAAAACAAAAAACAAGTGCGAGACAACTTTAAATAAAATGACTCGTTATGGCAATGACCCTACTGGGGGAGGCCTATGTCCAGCAGTGGACATTTATCGGCTTAGAATTATGTTTTTGGGAAGTTTCAATGTGTAGTAAATTGTTAGCAAGTACTTTGCAGCGAAGCTCTGCGGGAAAGGACTGGTAGTCAGTAATTTCAAAATCATTGAAATCCCCTAGATTGTAATTAAATAGGGTGCTTTGCAGTCATTTCATAAGTCGTCTTATTTGAAATTACCATAAAACACACCGTTATTTTTATCATAATAAAGATTCATTCCGAAATTACCCGAGCAGATTTTCTGTAGTTTGAAATTACCCCAACGCACTATAGTACAATTTTACCTTTACCTTATTAAAATGGTAATCCTAATTCCGGATTTCAAAGTAAGCATTTGGTTGATTTTATATTTGACATTTTAAGAGTTTACCGCTTACAAGCAGTAAAATTTACCATTTTTGTACCACTTGCTAGGTTTCAGTTTTCTAATTGACATAACATTTCTATTATTTTTTTGTAATCAGTTGTTAGTAAGGCACATAAAAGTTCTAAAAAGATACATATATTAAGTTTCAATAGTTTGTCTTATAAAGCAAGTTATACTTCTTTATATAACCTCCTGCCTACATCTGTCCTATCCAAAGGACATAAGCCACAGTCAATTTTTTTACTCTATCTCAATTACACAAATTTCCGATTTGATTTGGCAAATTTTGACGTAATTTAGGCACGAGGATAGGACAAAGTCTTGTGAGATAAAGGTCTCTGCTACTATTTTTTTTTAACAAATGTTTATTTGCCTCTCCTGTAAAATTTCGCTAAATACACTTACTAGGCTTTGATCTGGGACAGCCGGGTTGCATTCAAGAGCAAATCAAGTGAAATTGTTCATAGAAAATACTCCGATTTCAATCATATTTTTACGCATTTACAAAATTGATCACAGTTTTACAAGAAAATGCCTGTTTAATTAGCCTTAGTATAATCGACAAAAAAGTAGCCGAAGACTTAAACTCGCAGTCAAATAGCGGTAGATCAAATTTTACTACTACTAGTAATTTTAGTCATAACCCTGCTATTTTTGTTACACTGTGTTCACTGAAGTGTGTTTGCTTCTTTTACATTGTAATACTATTGCATTAGTCTGCCAAAGGAAAAACAAAGTAAATTAACCTGCAAAATTATTTAAAAATATGGAAACAATAGGTCAATGCGCTAGACTTAATCAAACAATTCAAATAGCCGTTAAATTTAAGACATAATTTCAATTCTTAACAAAACTTTGGCAATCTTAAAACTTCTTTTCATTATTTTATCTTTACTATTTTACTATATTCCAGTGTGACAAGCTCACTCAAGATTTAGAACAATTTCAATAAAAAAATTAAAACAAGGTATCAAAAACTTTTTTGTCTAAATTCCAGATGGTTCAGTAAAAAACATTTTTTTTTTCAAACTTGTACACGAAAATATTCTGGGTATTTAAAAAATAGGTACTCAATATAAGCTATTTTGCGCAAGCAAAGTTCTGAATGAGTACAAGGAAAATGTATGTATTAAAGAAACTTTATGAAAATATTAATTTGTTTAAAAAAATGTGATTGAGAAAATATATACCGAAATAAATGTACATTTTACTTTTTCTTACACAATAACATTAAATGTGTATAACAAAGCATCCGCAGGGAGACAATGAAAGTATGTTATAAATGTATTTAGGTACCTTTTCAAAATAATACACCTACCAAAAACAATGTAGACATGAATACATTGTTGTACTCAAAAATATAGAAACTATGTCAATTAAAACCTGGAAATCCATTTGTTTCCTTGTATCATTATATTGACGTATTTGATTGTAAATACAAGTGATTTCAAAATGTAACCATTGAATGCAAATCAGAGACACGGAACATAGTTTATTCTAATTTAATTGTTAATTAACTACATACAAACCGTTTCAATGGAGAAACACCCAATTTATTCAACTACAGATACGAAAATCAAAACTACCAGTACAAATTTATGAGTTCGTTAGTACGAGTACATAACAGTCGCCATCTGAGATAGGGTTACTTTTTCACCGGTACAATACATTTTACCATGTAATTGTTATCGGTAATAGGTCACATTTATCAAATAAAATTAACACATTTTTTTTAATTTTTATTAATTCATCATTTATGCAAATGTAACATAATTGGCGCACTAATTACAAGGCGTCAACGGTGCGGGTATGACGAAGGCCGCGCGATGACATTTTTTTTAAACAAACAGTTGATAGTTCGTGCAATCTGCTAGTTATTCACGTCGATAGATGCGTTATACGTCTACATTTCTTATGAGATTTGTGAGTAAGTTCGAACATTAGTATTTTAGTATTTTTATTGCAAAGGGGTAGTAACAAAGAAGTCTAGTATTTTATATTTTGGACTACCCTTACGTATGTTGATTTATTGTACTGGTGAAAAAGTAACCCTCTATATCGGAGCAGCTAGGGTGCTCACAAATGTCTAAGCAGACCTCTATACGAGTACGTATTGCCATGGCATTAGAGTGCATATTCAGATACTCGTATTTTTGGGCACCATGGCCACTTTGTTATATGTGATGCCGACTGTACGTAAGACAAATTAACTATAGAGTCTTTGGACTGCAAAGTACCGGAAACAACCTGCTTTAAAAAGTTAAACACCGGAAGTAACTTGTAAAGTGACAGAACATCTTGGCATTTCACCGTAAAAAAAACTAATGTCAATGTCACCGGGTAAAAGATTATTTCAAATAGTAAAAAAAAAACCGGCCAAGTGCGAGTCGAACTCGCGCGCGAAGGGTTCCGTACCATTATCAATTTATTATTAAAAAATACAGTTAAATCAACCTACCTCAAAAACTATAAGAGATAATTTAATCAAACCAAAAATCGTTGATAGAGTTTATTAATGTGCATAACATATATTTTTTTTATTATTATTTCGCTTAGTTTAAAAAATAGAGGGGGGGGGACACATTTTCAGACTTTGAGAGTTGATATCTCGAAAACGGTTTGCTCAAATCAAAATGAGATTTATAAACCTTCATATCATTTTCAAAGACCTTTCTATTAATACCCCACAAGCTTATGTACAACTAAAAAAAATTTTCTATCCCTCAGTTACATGTATGGAGGGCCCCCACCCCAATGGTTTTTTTTACAATTTAGTATCATAATCCTGTAGCGGTTCATACAACACATATCCTTACTAAATTTCGTTGCTGTAGCATTTATAGTTTCCGAGTAAATAGGCTGTGACAGACGGACAGACGGACAGACGGACAGACGGACATGACGAATCTATAAGGGTTCCGTTTTTGCCATTTTGGCTACGGAACCCTAAAAATGACGTACGAGTTGTTTTTTTTATTATTTTGTAGATTCGTTTCGTTCTTTGACTTATTTGTTTGTGTACTGTGAAAATCACTTTCGATTTTTGATTTCATTGCAAGTTTATGAAAAGCACTATACAAATCTTGGCGAGAAACAAGGTTCCAGGCCGCGTATCTCTATCTGGCCTCATTTCCTTCGGCAAGATATTATCTACTTGGCCTGTGTTAGATTTATTTAATTTTTTTGGTTTTATTTCGAATAATGTGGATTTTTTTTTGTGAAACCCTCTCTAACGAACTTTTGTGTTGGCTCTTTTGATTTTAGTGTCTTTAGTTATTAATTCAGAGATTGGACAATTGTTCGCCATTGTTCGCAGTAATAATTATGGACATGAACACAAAGTTGAATCAATGATTATTCAAACAGTATTTTTATTAATTCAATTTCGATTCCTTCAAGTGACTATTTCTCATATTTTCATGGTTACCGGTATCAAATAATTATGTAATTTTCAGAAAACAATTACTTTATTAATTATTTATTCTACTTTGTAGTTATGTTCATATTATTGCAAACAATGACGCATAATTGTCCGATTTCTGGTTATTATAAACAGTATATTTAAAGCTAAAACTATAACAGTAGCTACTATCAGTCTGATGTCAACAACATTTATTCTACCTAATCATTTTATTTACATTTTCTATATTAACATTTAGAATTATTTCGAGTTATTAACAATATTGTAGGTTTTAAAAGACAGTGAGAAAAACTGAAGTATTTTACTAAAAAGTTTTTTAATTGAAAATATATAATTACTGGGTGTTTGATTTTACCGGAAACATGGAAAATATTTACGTCTCTGTTCTTATCTGGAAAGAGATCCAAAATTCCATTTAAATAATTGAACCCATTTTAACTACAAATTCATTACAAATTTGATATACGATTTGATTAAGTCTCAAATTATAATTTGTTAAGGCTATTATTAGGTAGAACTGGTGAATTACGTTTTTTTTGTTAGACAAAAAATATTAGCTGTTGTAAATATTTCTTATCGACGCGCGACCCTATAAAATACTCCATAACAAATTATCTGCTATTTGTATTGTAATTCAAACATGTGGTCAAAACAATGAATGAATCGTTTAAACGATGTAAACAAAACATGCCCAAAAATATGACAATAATTCACAGTTACGTTGAAACGTTTTCTGATTTACTTCCAGATTCAAACTCTACTTTAAAACAATGTTGTCTGAAATAACTTAAAGTAAAATATTGCTCTGCATATCAGCAAGCAATTTCTGGCCATGTTCCAGCTCAAATAAAATAGGTAGATAATTCTTGGTGACTTTTATTTGAAAATATTGCCCGTGTTTCGATTTGGCCCTAAATCTCTCCCATATGTTGTTTTTATAAATTGTTCGTGGCCAGTTTTAAGCGTATAAATTGAAGCCATTAAAACGATTGTTTTTCGAGTTCAAACATTTAATAAATGTGCTTTGTTAAACGAACAAAACGATTGAAATGTCTGCATTTCATTTTTATGGAAATAATACGGAAACCTTTTACTTACTATAGAAAACCATAAATAAAGAATGGACTGCTTTTTTTAGCAGCATTCGCTACCCGTACATTTTTTTTTAATTGTTTAGTTTACATTAATAATCGGCGTCATTCCTAGTGTAATTATTATAAACTGTCCAATTAAATGATTTTTCTCACAAAACTTTGTATATAAAATGATACAGTCAATAGATGAACGTATAACATTCTTGATTAGCTTGATTTTCTACAATTTCAATAAACTTATGACAGAGGTCGTGCCAGAAGAAACTAGATTTGAGAAAATATTAACATTGATATTAAATCCGCACATAATTTTCATTCAATCGTTTTTTAATTTTACTCAGGAGTAAACTTTGTCGAATATAATTTGTTAGCAGAATCGATTAAACCAACGTGCTGCTAGATAGATAATTTGTCATTTTTACTAAATTTTTTTAATTCCATTGAAACAGAGTGTACTTTTAAATGTACACTGAGGCTGAGGATGAAAAAACTACTAATATTTAATAGTTATATTTACTTTACCCTCCCCTTGCTCCGTTATGTATGACGTGATTTCTACGTAGACAATGGCCTTAGATCCTCACCTGACTTCGGCCAATCTTGACCTTACATGAATTAAGTATTTACTTATCATTAGTTTGCAATTTCCGAGCAAATTAATATAATGTATTTACTAGCATTTTAGTTTTTTTCTGTTTCATTTTTCGATACAATCGTTTGTCTTGCCTTTAGTTATTTTATCTTATACCCATTAAAATGAGTCTAACGAACCCAAACAATGTATGTTCTTTTGCTCCCAAATTTCTGTGCCATATTTTGATTCCATTATCAGGCCAACTCCAAGATACAATTGTCATCTGACATATATTATGCTGTAGGTTTAAAAATCTGTAAAGCAGACAAACATCGAGACAATCGAAACCAGAAGCTTGCTAAAGATACGAAACCGATGAAATGTGTTGAGAACAACACGATCAGCGACACATAGATAACGTTTAATATCGCCTGTAAATATGGGTTCAAGTATCTTTGGGCGCGACCTCAGTATGAAAATGATGTAGGCACATACGGGATTAAAAAACAATTTCACATAATTCAACATCCCGTTATGTCCAATTCACATCAAATGACTCATGTGGGAGTACTAAAACAAGAGAAATTTAATCCTACAAAACTTTTATTTCACAATATTTATTTGCGTATTCTGCAGTAATATCAATGTTATCATGAATACTAACTTCGTTGGGTGCCTGTTATACAGCCACATTACAAATTTAATTTTATGGAAGATGTTGACGTATTGCAGTAAAATATGGTCGCTTTTACCACACAATTCTATTTTGAGATGTGGCCATATAGCAGGCACGCGACGACTTGCATTTTCATGTCAATAGGTATGTTTCTTACTCTCAGAAGCTGTGCCCCAATTTGAGTAATTTGATGTGAATCGTACATTACACTTCATTTCTATCTATTATTCACTAAATCGATAAAGTGGTGATTGTATCACTATCTATCTACAGTCTTAAATTATAAGTATTACAATGTTTAGTTTTAACTACATTTATTTTATAATCAGTTAAAACCCTGATGCTTTCTATTCGTTAGTTTCCGAGTTACGTGGCTTTTTTAAAACAAGCTCCATTCTTCTCATTTTATTTCTAACATTATTAATAACTTTGTTCTAATATTTATTAAATTATGCACTATATTATAACTACTTAAATACTGTATTACGATTGTCTTTAAAATTATCTTTGTCAAGGCCTTTGGTGTAATTTCACTACAGCCGAGTTATGCACTAAATGGTCTTAGTCACTATATTACTGTCACTTGGACTGGAACTTCCATCCATCCTTTGGAGTTTAAGATCCTGTAACAAAAAATAAATCATCACATGAAGACAGTTTCTCTGTTTTATAAATAGTTAGTAAAATAAACGGGTGCGCAAAATATGATGTTGTTAACGTATATTAAAATCAGTAATAAATTAATAATGCCTTGTAAATCTTAGTTACTAACTAAAACAATTTACAAGGGCCGTCCTAGACGATAGTTGTTTCAAGAGCCCGAGTAAATATTCAGACGAAACCACTTGAAATAGATATCCAGTTTCACACCTTTAGCTTAGTTAGGAACACAATCATAATACGAACGTCGAATAGAGGCATTTATACACGAGGAAACCAATAACATTCCCATTATCCATGTCAAAATATGACTTTTTTTCCTGCGTTTCAATACCACTCTTTTGCTGTTTATGAAAAAATAAAAAAGAATCAATTTTTCACCAGGGTTCAAGTAACATTATTTCCTTCTTACGACTTCAAGAATAAGCTGTTTTTCAGTTTCCTACCGTACACCGTGTATGTAATAACACGAATCTTACATTCTATTTAATAGATTTATTCGTAAGCAGTTATCTTTGTGTGATATTGTGTTTATAATTCACAATGTTCATAACTACAATTTTATTTGCCATTCCCATTCAAATGAATTTATTACCAGCACAAAGTTTCATCTGTACAAAATGTTGCTACTTTAAGTTGTTAATTCTTTGGGCCCTATAACACAGGGATTCCTAGCTCAGGACCCATAATGCATTGTACATACTATTAACGTTCCTCTTTGAATAAATATTTCATTTCAAACTTACACGTGATGAAGCAAGCCGTTGTACGACAATCTCGAGTCGGTCGCCTGCTGCCGCGATCAGAGGAACTGTTAGACAACAGTCGTAATCCACAGTTCTGGTTCCGTTGACCTGGTGCAGAAAGAGCATTAATAAGTTCACATAATATTATCTATAGGGTCATTCTCCGGGGAGCGTTTCAACCGCTCGAATTTGTCATTGTCGTCCCGCGATTATTACCGAACAGTAGTGTTGCGTAATCAATGTTGTTGCTATTCGTCATAGCAACAACATTGATTACGCAACACTAGGTACCAACTGTACTGAATTACGTTTACATTAAAACAATACTACGAGTACTTGCAGAGACGACAATGACGAAACAAAAAGTCCCTAAAAACGTTGAATGAAACCCTTTAGCGAAAAAGCCCCTTCATAATATCCACGGGACTACATGTAAAATTGGCTAGTTCGACACCATAACAATTAAATAGTGATCAAAAGAAGATTATGAAAAATGCGAACTAATGCTATCTATAATATTTAGAGTTTGACACGTTGATGAGGACGATTGAAAACAGACAAGGCAAAATTATAAGTCACTTGGACATGGCAGGTTTTTTAGAACAATGTTGGAAGGAAACGTACCAAGACAGAGTTATGTTAATCAACTAAAGGAATAAGCTGAGGTAAACTCACATTGACCTGAAAAGCTTGGCCGAGGACGGCGTAACCTGGCGTCTACTGTACCGACATGACTCAAAAGCCTAACACGCTTTAAAAATGATGATGATGACACTTGAGCAGCCAGATCATTCTATTCATAAAATAATAATCAAAGCTTAAAAAAATTACTGCCCCGCCTTACATACTGGCTTAACTGCTTGATGTTTCCCATTTAAATACGTCAAGGGTTTTTTAGTTTTTATTGTACCAATTTAATTGTGTTTTGTATAACATTAACATAATCTTGATTTATTTTTCTAACCTGTAAAATCCTATCATAAGGCCTCAGCAGACCGACTATGTCAGCTGGTCCACCCTTCCTTATTCGGTTGATGTATACTCCCCTCTCGTACAAGCCGTCAGACACAGAGAACCCGTAGTCGTCATAAATGGCATCTTTATAGAGAATGACGTGATGAATAGAGCCTTTGGCCGGAGATAGGGTGTCGCTGCTGTAAAGACCTGGCGAAACGAAAGATAAGTACTGTTTAAGATGATGATAATATGCTAATATTTGGGTAAGTTGAGCAATCAAAACATGTATCGATTGTAAAGTTAAGGATGAGCGTGACATAATCTTGTCTTCTTGAATTTCAAAAATATTTTCTGAAGAGAACACAATTAATGAATCTATGAACGAAGGAATATAGTGAAGAAAATAATGAATTAAAAAATGAAATAATTAAAATTGTACTCACTAGGCACATCATTTTCATAAACAGGACTGGCCGAGAATTGAAAACTCGTTCCAGGCACGTTTGGTTTCAAAGGAGACTTTTGTGGGGTTGTGACAGTGTAAATTCCATTATTTAAGTAATCGCTATCCCAGTTAGGTCTTCTGCTTTTCGGTGATACGATACCATACGGGGCCATTTGTATGTAATCACATTTGCAAGAAGTCTTTTCCATATTATGTAAATGACAATCCTTCATATTTGTAGTAAGTATTTCTATTTGTTGTACGTCATCTTCTCTTGTTATATTTTGTTTATTTTTCAACGTATTTTCTGGGATAATGCACGTGTTTTCATAATGGAACGTTTTAAGAGAATTGTTCAACGAGTAATTTGGTAGAGGTAGATCGTTGACGCCAAAAGGAGCAACCGAGTTATAATTTGATGCCATCAGCTTATCTTCATCGGTGGGTGAATATGGTTGCTTGTCCATGAGTCTATTTTTGTCAGGCACAGCGTATTCGATGACTTCAGAGTTACCTACAATGTAAACTGTATTACAACGTAAATAATATCCATTATATAATTTCATAGTTTAGTTTTATTTCAAAATAAAATTCTTACCACAACTTGCGCTAGATCTGACTGGTGTGTTCTGATCCCATGATTCAACAGCACTATCATTGGATAAACCAGGACTAGAAGTTGAGTGGCTTGAGTCCCTTGCACTAGATTCTGCACTCTCTACTGAACCTGAGGAAATAAAAAAATACTGTGGTAAAAGAACTATAATAAGGATTATTATCAGACATGTCAGAAAGAGCGAAATTAAATTACATACCAGTCACTTTTCTACAAAGTTGTAATTGCACTCGTTGGCCACTTTGTTGCAACAATTTGATTGCTTCCGACAGCGGTTTATTTAAAACACTTTCTCCATTTATTGTTAACAGTTCATCACCTATTGCTAATTTTCCACATTTTTCTGCTACGCCACCTTAAAACAACCATATAGATTTAACACGATACCCTTGATTTCAATATTTTTTATGAAGGCTTAATTATTTATTTTCTTACCTTCAACTAGACCACTTAGTAAGATTGGCTGAGTCACATCTTCACTCCCAGCAATAGTCAAACCAAGAGGCCCATGTTCTTGCTTAATTAACTCCACAGTAAAAACTGCAGTATTTTCGTTACTCCCATTACTTCGTTCACTTTCTTTCGCACTATTATTAGGACTATCAGTGTGGTGTCCGGAATCATCTCCATTATGTACTACTGCTTTAATTTCTATGTTGCTAAAGCTTTGTAAAGCTAATTTAGCGTTATGCTTATGAATATTAGACCAATCTTCTGTGAGGTCACGTTTTCTAATTTTGAGGGTGATAATATCGTCGGGAGAATTTTGGAGAATATTGAATGCAGTATCCTAAAAAAAAGCAGTTTCGTTTAAAATAAAACTATTGCAAATCTAAAGTTAAACGATTATTTTATACAAGCAGGTCTAGCAACAAACGCTTTCGAATCGTAAAAATTTAAAAACGAAATCTACCTTCAGTTTATGTCTATGCATTCAAAAAGAGTTTATGCTTTTGCTGTTTATACTTTATATGTTGTGCTCTGTTAAAAGCAGGGATCGGACAAATGTGCGTCATTGTTTGCAATAATATGGACATGACTTCAAATTTGATAAAATGAATAATCAAACGAATAATTTCTTGTAATTTTCTGAAAATGATTAATTATTCAATCAACTAAGGAGTCATGTCTATATTATTGCGAACAATGACGCACATTTTTCCAATCTCTGGTTATAAGTAAGGGTCAATACTCTTATTAAATTGAGTACTTGATGTTTTCGTGAGTTTTAGGTTATTTAGTGACAGGATAAAGATAAATTAATACTCACCAGAGACAAGTTATGAAGTGGTTGTCCATTGATGGCTAAAAGCTGATCTCCTGGTGCCAGTGCACCACTTCGGTGAGCCACGGAACCTGGCTTGATGTCTGATATCACCATCGGTTCTTCGTTGCTTAACAATTTCTGCTTACACCCTGAAAAATACATATCTTTTAGCCATTCATTCACAGAATTTAAAAAGCTTATGTAAAATTCATGTTTACAGTATGAGACTTGACATTTATTGCAGTTTAACACTTTTATAAAAACTTTACAGAGACAGGGACAAATATTATTTGCCGATTTCTAAGAATGAACTTTTGACATTGAGTCTTACCCTCATATTAACAAGGATAAATCTATAACTGTCAAAAATTCATTCTTAGAAATCGGTAACTATACTATAGTAATACATTTTTAATCTTACAGGCACTGTATTTCTAAGCATTGATAGTTTAAAAATAATAAATTACATCGGAAAGTCTCAGGAAACCGTCAAAGTCTAGTTTTTATTGCTGTTTGATTCTTCCGCAAACGAAAGGTTGTGGTTGCTAAGCGTCGATATAATATACCTAGTAGACACGCATACCTACAACATTGAAGTACACATCAGATACATCAGAGTCGCTAGGATGGTCACAAATATCTGAGCATGGCCTCTATTGCTATGGCGTTAGAGTGCATGTTTAGATATTTTTGAGTACCATGGCAGCTTCGATATATCTGATGGCGATTGTACATAGAAAAGATCCACGCATTAGCAACAAATATTTTCTGATAAAATATACACAAAAAGATACCTTCACCTAGGATTCCAACCTAGCTGGCAGGGTATCTGCCGAATGAACTGTAGCGGCATTCATTGGTTTATTTTACATTGATTTAAAATAGATGCTTCAATTTTATCAAAACTAAATGCTGCCCTAAAACTTTTTGTCAACAAACCTTTAATAAGTATGTTAAATTATTCAATATAGTTAGATAACCTTTAACGTGGAATGTGAACCCTTGCAATTACGTATTGAATTATAATTTATTTACGTAACAGTTCATTACGTAGATGAGACATCTACGTTCCGGCATATTAATTGTTAAGTCGCGGACGCGGATCATTATTGAAATACTTGTTGACAGAAGACGCACGAACAATTTAATCCGATAAATAATATCTACATATAGGCCGGGATTATATATGTTAGTTCTTACGTAAGTTGTAAGGACGGAGCTATACTAATACATAATATGATAGGGATAATTACGTAATTCCTACAATTTACGTATGTAATTCTAGGCTAAATAAACCAGTGCAATGTTATGAAAAACTCGTAGTCATAACTGCTGGAGATAATCGAAAGTTTATGTTTGTTACTCTTATCTAGCTAGCTAGTCAAAGTGCTAGCACAAGATAGAGAGGCCTGGAAGGTACTCCACCAACAAGAGAATATCTCTTAAGTTTATGATGATGATGATGACTCTTATCTCGAGTAATTATTTCAAAATTATGTTTCAAACAAGTTTACAACATGTTTGGCAACTAAGGTGCATTTGCCGTACTTAAGTAAGTCCTCAAATAGTTTCCAAGGAGATTTACTGAACCCTATAATTTTTTGACAACGGTTGAGGTAATCCTTACAAATACAATATATTTTTTAAACATATTATGAAATCTGACGGAAAAAAACAAACAAATGTGTAACGTTTTGTACATATTTTGGAAACAAAAGCTGATCCAACGTCCCAGTTGATCCAGAAAATTCACCCCCTCTCAGTAATGAAAGAAAATGTACATGTCACTGTTATTGACAGATCGCAAAACACAAGACTGATGATATTTAGCACTAATATTAAGTGATTTCCTCGGGCAAAGTGTTTTTGTGACAGGAAAATTGGGAGATTACCTATTACATTATTTAATGTAATGCATGATTATGATACAAAATTTATTATTTATTTATCGTATGGCATTACATGTATGTCACTGTAAGATATATATGTACATCATCATCATCATCATCAGACTATGTTAGTCCACTGCTGGACGTAGGCCTCTTCTATTAACTATGCGTATAGACGCATTAGGAGGCAAATCCCCATAATCGCCACGCTGGGCAAGCGGATTGACGATCGCAGTAATGTGTCCACTATGATGACGCTGCTGCCCATCATCAATCGTTATAAAAAAAATGGTCAGTGACACTTCAATCCCTTAGTCGACTCTTACGACACCTGCAGGAGGAGTTGGGGTGGTGACAAATGTATTCTTACTGCCGTCACAACACGGCAATATATATAATTTTACTCTTTCACCATCATGGAACACTATGCAGCAGCATGGAATGTTGTGCTAGACTTCACAATTTATAAAGCTCCTTAAAAAAAACTTGAACGCATCCATTTCTCACGATGTGACAGTGTCGTCCCTCTATATTCACTATGGTTTTTTGTGCCAAAAAGACTTCATGTCGTTCCCTTATTTTAAGTTTAAAATAAGTTTTTATTGTGAATTCATCAATGAAAATAAGTTTAAAGACGTACGTATTACGTCTATAATGTGGTTAAAGAGAAGAATTACATCGAAGACTGCAAATTTAACGAGGATGACGATCGACCTTCAAGTCGGACCCCGGTTTGTTTTGGTAACCTTACAAGTAAATAATGGCAATTACGTCATACACAACGGAACAGGTATGTTACTATTAGCTAAATATTACGGCTTCTCTTTGTTTCACGTAAATTTATACGTCTATGAAACTTTTGAGCGTTGACTTTTTTCAAGTATCACCAAACACCGTTCGAGTTATTTTTTTTTTGCCGTATCTTTCATGAACTGCGCGCCGAGACATATTGCCTTGTCTATGAAACATTCTATTTTTTTCTATCCGTTTCCGCGCCTTTTACAAGTACATCTGAAAAATTTTCGTGTAACTGCCGCAAGTTTTTTATCTAAACGTAAAGTGAAAAGTGCTTATTAACAATGGGAAAAAGAACGAAGGATCCTGCGAAAATTCAGGACAAAATAAATAAACTTGAAGAAAAACTCGCTAGGAAAAGAAGAAAACTGCAAAACCACACAAACGAGAACGTCGACCCATCGCCGCCTGAAGACAGGCAACAACTGGTTTCGGAGGCCGAAAGTGATGAACCAGTTATAGAAGTAGAATCTTTACGAAATGTAGAAACAGAAACACCCACAGAACCTCAACCTGGGTGTAGTTTCTTTGATTCAGGTGTGTACCATTTTATTACGACCTTACGTTCTATATATTTTTTAGAGTTGTCACGCGAGGGCAAACAGAACAAGCGTAATTTAAATCTATTATATTGTAAATAAATAAAATAAATATTTCTTTTTCTTCTTGGTCTTTGGACCGCAAGACGGTCCATAAATTTAGAGCTGTCACGAGAGGACAGACGGAGACCTCTGATCATAAGCACACAAGCAATATTGTATCAATTATTGATAAAATGGCTTAATATACATGGTCTATGTTTTTAGAGCTGTCACGAGAGGGCAGACCTTGACCTTGAGCTCAATTGCGTTGTGATGCTTCAACTGCTTCTGATAAAATCACGCCTTTGGAAAGTGACTTTAGCCCTAAGAACCACAAACATTTATAGAATTATAATCACTTTCTATGCTAATTTACAGAGACACTATCTGAGGAGTTTCTGGCAGTACTGGGAGATGAAGGATTAGCAACCGAAGAGAAAGGACAAAACATTCGTAAAGAGGTAGCAGACAGATGGACAAACATAATAATATCAGGTATAAATAAAGATAACCTCACATCTTTACTAAAGAGATACCCAACACCGGGAAATTTCCCCATGGCCACCGCTCCCAAACTAAACTCTGAGATTATTGCTGCCATTTCCGATAATGTCCTCAAACGTGACAAGAAGTTTGAATACAGACAGAACCTACTAGGAAAGGTCTTGTCATGCCTTGGGGCTATATTAACTGAGGTCACCAAAGGTAATATAAACAGTATCAAGCTGGTGGAGAGCATAAATGATGCGGGAAAAATAATTTGTAACATGAACCACTATGAGTCACTCACTAGGCGACATTTCATACTAACCTCTCTACAGAACTGTGTTAAACAAGCAGTTACTGATGTTCCTATTGGGACATATCTCTTTGGAGATGACCTGGGTGAACGCCTAAAAACTGCCAAAGCAGTAGAAAAAAACCAGTTCCAATCTAAAGATACAAGGAAACAAGCCAAAACTACCTACAAAGTTTACCCAGCACAAGAATTTAAACTGGAAAAGCCCGTCTCAACGTCCAACACAGCATCAGCAGGAGAGCAGCTACAAACCACGAGGCGGGCCAAAATACCACAACAAGAAGAACTACAAGCATCATCATTCACGCCCAGCCCGTCGTCGTTGAACAACAAGGTAAAAGCGGGAATTTTTTATTATTACAATAACTGGAGGCTTATTACACAGGATGAAACAATACTATCATGGATTATAGGCTATGAAATTCCATTCCATGAAGCAATACCTGTGCGATGTGAACTAAAACCCCGTCATCATTCTAAAGTTGAAACGACACAACTACAAAATGAAATACAACAATTATTAAGCATAGGTGCTGTATCTGAAGTTGATCCTCGAGATGACCAATATCTTTCACCAATATTTCTTACGCCAAAACAAAATGGTACCCTGCGTTTCATCCTGAACCTACAGAGTCTTAACAAGTTTGTTAAAACTGAACATTTCAAATTAGAAGATATCCGTACTGTTTACAAA
Source organism: Thaumatotibia leucotreta (assembly GCA_025490895.1). Classification (NCBI taxonomy): domain Eukaryota; kingdom Metazoa; phylum Arthropoda; class Insecta; order Lepidoptera; family Tortricidae; genus Thaumatotibia; species Thaumatotibia leucotreta. The sequence goes on along the minus strand of JALPQI010031678.1, from coordinate 839 downwards.
CTCATGAGCCATGGCTGTTATATGGCAACTATAGATTTGAAAGAAGCATACTTCCATGTCAGGATATCTGAGGATCACAAAAAGTTTTTGAGTTTTACCTTCCAAGAAAAGCTGTATTCCTTCAATGTACTTCCATATGGTCTGAGCACTGCTCCCTATGTCTTTACAAAAATCTTAAAGCCAGTTGTTTCATATCTCAGAGAACGTAACATAATAATATCTATATATTTAGATGACATTATATGCATTAGTGATAGCTATATCACATGTCAAAATAATGTAGACATTACTTGTTCACTTTTAGAATCCTTAGGATTCACCATCAATCAGGAAAAGAGCTGCCTTACTCCCAGCAAACAATGTAAATATTTGGGCTTTCTCTTAAACTCCTCAAACATGACTCTGTCCCTACCACCTAATAAAATTGATAGTCTGAGAAAGTCCTTATTATCTTTTAAAAGTAAAAATAATTGTAAAATAAGAGAGTTTGCTCAGTTACTAGGTCTTTTAAACTCTGCATGCCCAGGAATGAAATACGGTCTCTTATACACCAAGATGTTAGAGAGGGAAAGATTCCTGGCCCTGAAATTACATAATGATAATTATGACGCCATCATGAAAGTCTCAAAGATAATTCAACCAGACATAGATTGGTGGCTCTATAAATTAGAGAACCCTGGTAACCCCATTAGACAGCAAAATTATATCCTAGAACTATTCACAGATGCTTCCCGATCCGGTTGGGGAGCAGTCAGTAACAATAATAGAGTATCAGGATCATGGACTCCAGAGGAACAAGATCATCACATAAATTACCTAGAATTAAAAGCCGCCTATTT